>WWET01007557.1:0-21725 GCA_011038615.1 Limnodynastes dumerilii | reverse complement strand
AGAGCGGCAAATGGGTCGGGCGGAAGCATCTTTTAATCCGGATCTAGTGGACAATTTATTAAAAGTTAATCAAAAGTCCTTAAATATTGAAGAATCTAAAGAAATGCTACAAATGCAGGACCTGCTCTTCTCAGAGGTCACTAAAAAAATGAAAGCATTTTCCACTGTCCACAGTGTTAAAATATATGGTACTAGAGGAGTGGAAACACCCAGACGAGAGCAGCAGCCACTAAGAGAGTGAGAAAGATGTATTCAGTTCAGCAGAATGAAGTCAAAAGGTGGGAAGAATCGCCAAAGATTGATGCAGCAGTGGACAGGATTTCTAAGACAAAAACCTTACCAATATAAGATGTGGTGGTATTTAAAGACAGTATATAAAAAAAAAAAAAAAAAAAAAAAAGTAAAAAAAAAAAAAAAAAAAAAAAGATGGAGGTTGGATTAAAAAAAACAGCATTTAATAGCTGGAGCTGCAATAAAGCCAGCAGCGGCAACAGCAGTTACCGCTAGGGTCCTCAGAGGCTTGTGTAATGGTTTGGAAGCCAATTTGCTAGATGAAGTAAAGAGGTCTGACCTGTTAAACTATACAGGAGATGCAGATCGCAGTAGAATTTCTGTGAGGAGTCATCTTGTAAGACTTGCAACTAGATCAGTGACAGCAGCAGTAACCAGAAGAGCCTTGTGGCTAAAGCTGTGGTAAGCTGATACACAATCAAAGAACAAATTGCTGTTGCTTCCATTCCAGGGAGAATATTTATTTGGACAGAAATTAGATGAGATCATTACCAAATCATCTGGAGATAAATCAGTATGGCTGCCACAGGACAAAGAGCAGGATCCAGACCTATGTTACCTTTACGTTTCAACGCGTAGTGTATTTACGCTTTCGTAATTACTATGCACTCACCTTGGTCGTACGTATTTTTGACGTTTTACGCTTTCCAAGCCCCTACCTTAACTTTTCAAAGCATAACTGCTGTCGGCCGTAATGGCTGCACGTACGTACGCGCTTCAGCACGCCCTTATTGTACGATTTAAATGCCTCACCCTGCCTCCAAAGCGTAATTACAGGTGTCGTATGTCTGGCACACCCCTTCCTCCGTAGTTACGCTGTTGATCATAGGCTCATAAGTATGTTCAGAGTTTCAGGTTGTAACACTTGCCGTGCACATATGCAGAACAGCATTTTTACGACTGTGTCTAGCGTAGATACGCTAGCGGTCGTAGCTCTGGATCTGGCCCAAAGTCACTAAAAGAGGTTTCATGGGCAAGCAATTCAGATCTTCCCACACAGACTTATTGTCAAAAGGAGTAGTGTTAAAGGTTCCAAAGAATCAGTGATATCAAGGATTCTATTCCAGGTTCTTCATAGTGCGCAAAGTGGCAGGTGGTATTCGGCCAATATTGGACCTCAAGAGGTTAAACAAAACCATTTTGGTGAAACCATCAAGATGGAATCAACCAGATCAATTCTGCCTCATTTAAGGAAAGGGATGTTTCACACGTCTATCGATCTCTAAGACTCCTCTCCATGTACCGATCTTCAAGGTACATCAGAAATATGAGATTCTTGGTGTTGGGTCAACACTATCAGTTTGTGGTCTTTCCTTTTGTTCTAGTGACATCCCCAAGGACGTTCACAAAGATCCTGGTGGTAGTAATTGCGAAATTACATCAAGAAGGTATTTTTCTCTATCTTTACCTAGACGATATCTTGATTACAAAAAACATGAGATGAAGCAGATCTGCACAACGCAAAGGGTGATAAAGGTTTTAGTAGACCTTGGGTGGTTAGTGAATCTGGAAGAGCCAGCTTATCCCATCATGCAAGATAGATTATCTTGGGACCACCATAGACAGACAAAATGTCCTCAAAAAGATGGCAGAAACTCTTTGTGTACCGGATAACATTTTCTTCCGTGATACCAGTAAGAGACTGTGTGCAAGTCTTAGGGCTGATGGCAGCTGCCATAGAAACTCTGGAATGGGCGAGGTTTCGCATGAGATCTCGCATTGCTAACACAATGGGACAAGGATCCAGAACATATGAATCAACTACTGTTTCTCTCACAACACTAGATTGGTGGATCGACTAATACAGGATTTCACAGGGCAGATGTTTCCAGCCACGAGATCCTGTTGTGTTGACAGATGCAAGTCAGGAAGGATGGGGTGCACAATGTGGTCAAAGATATGCACAAGGTCTGTGGAATATGGAGATGAGCACAGCGCACTCAAATATTAGGGAAATGAGAGCGGTGTGGATGGCGTGCTGATACTTTGTGCAAGACCTCAAAGGAGAATCCTTAATGATTCAATCAGACCACAAATCTGTGGTGTCTTACTTGAATCGTCAAGGAAGCATCTAAAGCTAGTCCTAAATGAAGAAAGTTACACCAATACTTCAATTGGCAGAAAGTACTGATCAATAGCAGGCCATCTATATGTCACCGCAGACTTCCTAAGCAGTCCAATTCTACATCCAGGAGAATGGGAGCTAGACAAGTCCTTATTCCATCAGACCTGTCAAATGTGGGGCACACCGCAAGTGGACCTGATTTCCACTCTGAACAACAGAAAAGTGAAGAACTTCTTTTCATGGTAGCAGGACCCCTTAGCTCTGGCACTTGATGTCCTAACACTAGAATGGGACTTTTTCCTAGCGTATGTTTTTCCACCTTTGCCAATGATATCACAACTGCTAAGGAAGCTGGTAATGGAAAAGGTAGAAAGCCATACTTCCCTATTGGCCAAGGAGAGCTTGGTTTCCCAAGGTGCAACTAGCTGTCAACAGTCCTTTGGAACTTCAACTAACACTGTCACTACTAACACAGGGGAGAGTGCTGCATCCGAGTCCTCAGCATTTGAAACCAGCAGATTAAAAGCCAGAGGATTTTCCTCAAAAGTGATTAACACCTTGCTGAAGGCCAGAAAAATATCTACCTCCAGTACCTATTACAGGATCTGGAAGGTGTTTATCTAGTGTTGTAAATATGCAGAAGTTCTTCCAGATGCTGCAATAACAAGTGACATATTGGAGTTCCTCAAGGCAGGGCTAGATGAAGGTTTAGCTACCAGCTCACTGAAAGTACAAGTATCGGCATGAGGTGCTGTACTGGATTAGGACCTGGCCAAAGACAAGTTTATAACCAGGTTATTAGAGCAGCTTGTAAGACGAGACCTGTCTTCAGAAATCCCCTAGCACCATGGCGCCTAAATCTTGTATTGGAGGTTTTGACTCAGCCACCGTTTGAACCTCTAGAAGAGGTTAACATTAAGGGCCGTATTCAGAGATACGTTTTTAGGTGGAGTTGCGTGCGTCTTTTTTTTTTTTTCAGGTACATTTTGACTGCGCATGCTCAGTAACTGTATTTACATAAGTTATGTTGATTATACACACGTAAGTGCTTTAGGCACGGACATGTGAATTGCACTTGGGGACATACGTACGGATGGGCGCCGTAGAAATACGTACGCAGCTATACAGAATCGCACGCACGGAAGACATACACAAGTACACACTTAAAGATCAGAGTGGTCTATGGAGGTGTAAGTCTACGATTGCACGGCCGGGAGTGTAATGGGTGTTGCCTTTCTACGTGCGTAAAATTGTGTACTTAAAAAAAAAAACAACAAAAAAAACTGATCTCTGAATATGGCCTGGAAAACTGCATTTTTATTTGGTATTACTTCAGCCAGAAGGTTATCCGAGCCACAGGCTCTCTGGTGCGAACCGTACTTGAACTTTTTACAGGATAAAGTGGTCTTAAGGACTAATCCAGCCTTTGTTCCAAAAGTTGTCTCACAATTTTAGATCAACCAGGAAATAGTGCTACCATCATTGTACTCGAATCCAAAAATTTAAAAAGAGAAAAATGTAAAGACGATAGATTTGGTGAGAGCCTTGCATATCTATATTCAATATAGTCATTTAGGAGTTCAAAACAACTTTTGGTCCTGTTAGAAGGGAAGAATAAAGGTGGACCAGTCTCAAAGGCTTCCCCTGCAAGGTGGATAAGAACTTATATATCACGGTCCTACAAAGCAAGAGGTCTAGAACCTCCATCTGCTTTAAAAGCCCACTCCACCATATCTGTTGCAACATCGTGGTTTGAGAAGTAGGAGGCTTCAATTGCAGAAATGTGCAAGGTGGCAGGGTGGTCTCTCCCCCACCTAGACTTTCACCAAGTGTTATATAATAAATGTGTTTGCCTCAGCTGACGCTAGGTTCGGCATTTGAGTATTGAATGCAGTTGTATCATACAAAAAACAAAAAAGATATGTATTATAACAAAAACAATGAATATATAGATGTTCTGTTTGAGTTAATAATATATTCAATCCTTGTATATAGTGGATTAGGCCCTCCCATTACGAATTGCTTGAGTATGACCCCTTGGTGTATGCTGTCAGGGGAGAAAAAGGAAATGGTATATTACCTGTTAATATGGTTTTGTAGACTCCTCGGTAGCATACAGGTAATAACCAGCCCTTATGTTTTTTTGTTGTTAATGAGATGTTTCAGATTTTCGTTAGCTAAGCAAGAATAGAAGACACAGGATGGAGAACGTGCAGCCCTTATATACCGCAGTGTCTTCTCTTTGTTCCTGCCCTGGTTCTGGAGGGGGAAGTTAACCCCTTAGTGTATGCTGCCATGGAGGAGCCTAGGAAACTGTATTAACAGGTAATATACTATTTGTACAACCCTTTAGACCATGGGATCTAAATAAAATGCTTACCGAGGAACCTTTTCAACTGCTGGAGTCTGGACTTTTGATATCTTGGAAGGTGGTTTTTCTGCTTGCTATTTATTTTGATTGTTGTGCTGTAACCTGCCCCTTTTCTGATTTTGCCATGCGGACTGAGCAGTACTGTGGATAAAACCCTTTGTGCCCAAAAGTGTTGTAACTTTCATTCGCTTTCACTTAAATCAAGACATTGTGGTACAAGTGTTCTTCCCGCATTCTCAGTCCTGGGATGTGTCATTGGGGTTATTGGATGTAGTCTGGCTCTTCAGTACTGTGTGGACCAATTCAGTTGGGTTACGTGTTGTCAGATCAGTTCCAGTGGGGTTGAGGGCTCTCTCCACTAAGGCAATTGGAGCTTCATGGGCAGCGCGTCATGGTGCTTTGTCTGAACAGTTGTGTGCGGCTGCTATGTGGACATCACTCAAGATTTTACAAGTTAACAAGGTTTTGTATTTCAGGATTTTTTATTTTTTTTTGTTTTTGGTGAAAAGTCATGCACACAGCTTGTTTTGAAGCAATCCCTCCCTTAGGGGCAGCTTTGGTATGTTCCAAATGTCTTGCAGTATTCCCCGATAGGATATCAGAGAAAAAGGGATTTTTATTTCTCACTGTAAAATCGTCAATTGTTGGACACTGCGCTCCCACCCTTTGCTCTGCTCATTAGTATTAGTCAATAGTTAGAGTGGTTCATGTTTTACCAGTTATGCCCTCTCCTTGGGCTTGATAATTCCAAAAGAACTGGATGCTCTCCTGAGGAGAGAGGCATAGTAGGGGAGGACTATCTAATTTAACACTTTCAAGGATGAAGTGCCCTTTCTTCCAGGATCACCTACCCAATGTTTTTCAGTGGACTTCGAGGAATGGATTTTAGGGTGAGTAATAAAATCCTAGTTTTGTGGACTTTAATATACTTTTGACATATTTTTTATTTAGTTGTCAAAACCTAAGGAGGATAATCTTGAACACTTCTGGATTGATTTTAATGTTGGCACTCAGTCTGTTTCTTTTTACATTCAAAATGATAAGGTGAGCTTTTACTTTTATATTTGTTTTTAAAATATTTTATCTTTTAAACTTAAAATGTGATTGTATTATTACTTAAATAAATACAATAGAAAGTAATATTGGAAACAAGGTATCATCTGTCCTCATGGCATGTGCAGAAGACAGTTTTCTTCATTGTCAGTGCACCGTATGGGTGTTCACTCCACTGTGGCAGATTGTGGCAGTGTGGAATGGTCGCCTACATAGATAATTATTTTTAACTTTTGAAGTATAAATATGGTTATCTATAATCAGACTAGATAACAAGAAAGCTGCTAGTTGTTTGCAAAACACAAGGGCCCAGAAGAAAAAGGGATATATGTCCTGACAAAACTCTGCAACACATTGTAAACTAATCTATTTGAACCTTTGTAAAGCATTTTCCTGAAATATCTGCTATAAGGATGCTGTCCCTTTATCCATTCTTGCTATACTCGGTACGGTTTTTTTTTGTGACTTACTGGATCTATATGAACCACTGTCCTGCTGACTGGAGCGGCATAATTTAGAGCTAAGTGATGAGCTTATGAATCACTGTTTTGGGGTTCAGGCTTTCTCTAACAGATGATAATTTAAAGACCCTTTGAGTAAAGTTTATCAGATAAACCTTCCGGCCATTCAGTGCTGGAAGGTAAACCATTGTTTTTACAACCACCATCATCCCTTACCACAGCCATAAGAAAATCTGTCAAATGGGGCAGGGAAATAATGAAACTAGTTACAAAGAGTCATTTAGAGTGAGTCTCACTATTACAAGCATAATATCCACAACCAAAGGAAAAGAGAACGCCTTTAGACTCTAGGGGGTCTAAAGGCGTTCTCTAGTATGTAATAGCAAAGTGAAGGCTAGAATCTGATTGGTTGCTATAGGCAACATCTCCACTTTCCCACATCTTAGTAAATCTGGCCCTAAGTATTGTCCAATCAACATCAGGATATTTAAGGAGACTGCAACAACTTAGGAAAACTGTTCATATTTTACCTGCAGAGTGCAATGGAAGATGCTTTTGAAGTATGGATATGGAAAAGTGATTGTTACATATAAGGAGAAAGCGATTCTTTAAATCTTAAAAAGATGCTTTAAAGGGCTGAAAAAGCACATAGGAAAAATGATCATCCCCTTAACAGATTTAAAAAAACAGGATTTGTTTGAGACTACAAAGAATGAACGTCAGCATGAAGGGGAGAGCTTTCAATCTTGATTAAAAAGAAAAAAAAAAGTATTGCCATTGTATTGAGATAGACAGTAGAGAGAAAAAGGGTGGAAGAGATGTTTACAGAGTAGAGGGATGATGACAGGAGGAATGAAGACCCTGCTTATAAAAGCCAACATGTTAAGTGAGAGAGGGTGAAGAAACAGGAGACACAGTGGTGAAGATAGGGAGGACAAGTAAGCTTAGGTGGAGGAAGGGTAGGCTAGCCTGAAGAAGTGGGTTTTAAGAGAGCGTTTGAAGGATTGGAGTGTGCTGGATTGCCTGATAGGATGTGGTAGGTTGTTCCAATGGAGAGGGGCGGCCCAGGAGAAGTCTTGGATGCGGGAGTAAGAAGTAGTTATCAGGTTGGAGTTGAGGCGGCGGTCACCAGTGGAGCAGAGTGGACGTGAGGGAGGGAGTGTGGATGTAGATAAGGGAGGAGAGGTAGGGAGCGATGGAGGAGAAGAGAGTCTTGTAAGTTGTGGTGTGGAGCTTAAAGAGAATTCTGAAAGGGACAGGAAGCCAGTGTAGAGATTGACAGAGGGGAGGTGGAGGCAGTGCGTTGAGAGAGGGAGATGAGTCTGGCTGCAGCATTTAGTATAGATTGTAGGGGTGTGAGACAGACCAGATGGAGGCCAGAGAGGAGAATTTTGCAGTAGTCCAGACAGGAGATAACAAGTGAATGAGTGTTTTAGTGGCGTCAGTTGTCAAGAAGGGTCTGATACGCGAGCAGTGTTGCGGAGATGAAAGCGGCAGGACAGTGAGAGGGCACGGATGTGGGGGGTGAAGGATGGAAGGGAGTCCATGATGACGCCCAGGCAGCAGGCTTGGGTGGAGGAGGAGATGGTGGAGTCACCAATAGTAATAGAGATAGTAGGGGTAGAAGGAAAATGTGGAGGAGGGAAGACCATGATTAATGTTAAGCTTCAGAAAACGCTCGGACATCCATGAGGAGATGGCTGATAGGCAATCTGACACTTTTGACAGAAGTTCGGGGGGAGAGGTCAGGAGAGGAGAGATAGATTTGAGTGTCGTCAGCATAGAGGTGGTAGTGAAAGCCAAAGGAGGTCACCCAGAGAGGAGGTGTAGAGTGAGAACAGGAGGAGTAGTAGGGAAGGAGGACCTGTCCGAGAGAGAGGAGACCCAGGAGTGGACAGTGCCAGAGAGGCCAAGGAGCGAAGGGTGTGGAGCAGGAGAGGGTGATCAACAGTATCAAAGGCTTCTGATAGATCCCGGAGGATGAGCAGGGAGAAGTGGCCCTTTGATTTGGCAGAAAGGAGATCATTTGTGACCTTAATCAGGGCAGGTTCAGTGGAGTGCAGGGGGCGGAACCCAGATTGGAGAGGGTCCAGGATGAAGTGGTCAGCAAGGTAGACTATTAGACGCTTGTAAACAAACCGTTCAAGCAACTTGGAGGTGAAAGGCAGAAGGGAGATAGGTTGGTAGTTGGAGGGTGAAGTGGGGTCAAGGTTAGGTTTTTTTTTTTTAAGGATGGGGGAGACAAGAGCGTGTTTAAAGGGGGAGGGGAAGAAGCCAGAGGAGAGAGAGAGAAGTTGAAGAGGTAGGCAAGATGAGAGCAGGTGGAGAAAGAGAGAGACAAGAGAAGATTAGAGGGGATGGGATCAAGTGGGCACGTTGACGGAGGGGATGACAAAAGAAGTGAGTGGATTTCTTCAGCTGAGGTAGGGATGAAGGTAGACATTGGTGGGTGACTAGGGAGGGGATGAGAGGGTGGAGATTGAGATGCAGGAGAGGTGATGGTAGAGGAGATGGAGCTCCTCATGGAGTCAATCTTGGAAGTAAAGAAAGTGGCAAAGTCAGTGGTTGAAATGGAGAGAGGGAGGGGGGGAAGAGAAGAGTTGAAGGTGGCAAAGAGGCGGCGGGGGATAGATGATTGGGAGAGGATGAGGGACTTGAAGAAGGATTGCTCGGCGAGGGCAGAGCTGAAAGAGGAGAGTGTGAACTTGCAGTGGAGAAATTCTGCAAGGGAACGGGACATCCTCCAGAGGCGCTCCGCAGCACGGGAGCATTTCTTTAGGAACCGAGTGAGAGGGGAGTGCCGAGGTTGTGGATTGTTGTGGTGAAGGGAGACAGAGGAAGAAGGGCAGGTAGCATCAAGGGCAGAGGAAATGGCGTTATTGTAGAGAGAGGTGGCTAGATTAGGGCAGGACATGGTGGAAATGGGTGCGAGGAGGGGATCAAGGGAGGAGATGAAAGCCGCAACATCAAGGGAACTGAGGTTTTTTCGGGAAAGAATGCTTTTGGCTGTCGGGGAAGGAGAGGTGGAGGAAGAGAGGGAGAAGGAGATAAGATGATCAGAGAGGGGGAAGGGAGAGATGGAGAAGTCAGACAGGGAGCCTGAGCGTGAGAATACAAGATCAAGGGAGTGGCCCAGGTCTGCTGAAGTCCACTGTGATAGGCCAAGGGAGGAGGAGAGGGAAAAGTTTTGTGGTGCTGGGTTCTGAGGGGTTGTCAACAGGGATGTTGAAGTCACGTAGGATAAGGGTGGAGAAATCAGAAGACAAAAAGTGGGGGAGCCAGGCTCCAAAGTTATCAATGAATTTGGAGGGGGAACCACGGGGGCGGTAGACAACAGCAACATGGAGATGGATGGTATGGTAGATGTGAATGCAGTGGACCTCAAAGGAGGTGAAAGTGAGAGAGGGCTCAGGGAGTATGACATTTAATGTGCAAGAAGGGGAGAGGAGGATGCCCACACCACCGCCAGGGTGTTTGCCAAGTCTAGGGGTGTGGAGAACGAGACGCCACCATAGAAGAGGGCAACAGGGGAAGTAGTATCAGAAGTTGAGAGCCATGTTTCAGTGATGGCGAGAAGGTTGTAGGAGTTGGAGATGAAGAGGTCATGGATGCCAGGGAGCTTGTTTCAGATGGATCTGGCATTCCACAGAGTGCAGGAGAGCAGGAACAGGAGTGATGTGGATGAGATTTGATGGGTTGCAGGAGCGAGGTAAGGCACGGCGGAGGGAGGTGGTACATAGACAGGGGGGAAGGGTGGGTATGGGAAGGACAGGGGAGGCTGATGGAGGACTGGGAGAGGGTATGGGGTGAGAAGGATGGGTGGGGAGGTAGAAGGTGGAAGAGAGGAGGGAGGGTTATGGAGAGACAAGGGCCATGAGAGTAGGAAGGAAGCACAAAGCAGTAATAAAGACAGGAATAATTGAAGAGAGGTTCCGAAGAAATGAAGCATGTGCAAAGTAATTAAAAAGAATGCAGGTGTTCTCTACATTCCAGTCATTTTCACTTTATTTTTTTATAACTATAATTACATGAGTCGTTGTCACTTTTATATAGATAAAATGGAACAAAGTTCTTAAAGAAATGCATTGTAATAGTTCTTTTGCCTTTTGGAAAGAGGATTCATGTATTTGTTAGGATAAATATATAAAAACAATTCATTATTAAATTCACATACAAAAATGTTTCCGATGTCGTCGTCCAAATTCTGACAGCTGGTATGTTCTGTTTATTTTGTAGGGTATTCACCATTACACTGTGCTGCAGCATGGGGTCATCTGGAGGTATTAGAGACTCTTGTCACATTAGGAAGTGACATTTTGCTACTAAACTTCCGTGATGAAAAGGCCTGTGACATAGCCACAAGATACAACAAGACAGAGAGCGCTGATTTCCTCAAATGGGCTGGTAAGTGGAGCTGTGACATCGCAAACGTGTATCCTACAGGGGCATTGGAATCATTGGTTATCTCTTTTTCTCTTATTTATCTTGGTGATGATCCAGGCATCAGGGCCACTATTTGATATATGTGTCACATACAAGTCTAAACATCATTAAGCTTTTAAATAAAATGTGGCTGGTTAAGTGCAAAAGTCCAAAAAGTAGTAATTTGCACCTGCAGAATATATTATGCATAGCTAGAGTTGTGACTGTCTGCATGGGGTTACTCTAGGCGCTCCAATATTCCAAATTTGCTCCTTTATTGGCTTTTGCTCCTAACACTGATAAGCTCAAGACTCTGTTAGACTTTTGCTGCTGATACGGCAGCAATATACATAATCTGCGTAACGTAACAATACGTAGATTACGTAAATTAGTTACTACGCATGCGCAGTAGCTATTTTCGGCATCTGACGGACGTATTATGGGCGACGGACGTTATTCTGGATCCAGCCCATGGAGACTACAATACAAAATACATGCTCATGTGAAAGGCAGTGCTTCCTTGTAGGTGAAGTTGAACCATATTCTTATACTAGTTATGGGTGTGTAAACCAAAGAATAAAAATAAAATCAACATTTTATCATCTCTGTTCATTCAAGACTGAAATCATTATTGTTTTACTTTTTCTGCTTATAGAAATGATTGTATAAAGTAAATATGTAAGGTGAAAACAGACTTATACCTTGTGGTCTGGTGGCAGCCCCCGCTCCGATAGGCTGCTTTTAGAAATAAAGTTCCTTTTCGGCTGTCTCTATTTTGAATAGGCAGACATTTTAGAACTTTTTTTATGAATGGGTAAGTGTGCCAATCGGCATACTCGCCCATTCAGTTTCTCAGGACCCAGGGCTGACAGCTCCGGAAAGGTGAGTAACCTCTCCAGGGACTTTTAGTGTTAGGGGGTGGTTAAAGTTAGGCTCTAAGGAAGGGAGGGTTAGGGTCTGACTGCGGGGAAGGGAGGGTTAGGGTAATGGAAGGGAGGATTAGGGTTAGAATTAAGGGAAGGGTTGGGATAGTGTTTTCCACTCACCTATCGGAGCACCGTGTTCGGTGCTCCTGGGATCGATTGCTATGCCTTATCGAGACTGGCTGGGAGAGAACGGCCCTATCTAAATAGGGCCGTAATTAGTGGCGACCCACACCCCATGTGGTCTGACTTCTGTAATTAAGGGATAGTAAGCAGTGATTTGTAAAATCAGGTCTTTTTGCAGAAAGAGAAATTGGGCCTAGTGGGCGTATGCAAGCAGCTTGTGTAAACCCCTTTGCAAGTAACAATTGCGCACGTTCACACAAGATGTTACGCATTGGGTGCGCAATGAGATCCCTATGTCGAGGCAATCCATGTATGCCGTATGGCTAAGTCACACTGAGGGAGACTGGCATCTTGCCTAGGGCCCATGCAGTCTTAATCCAGCTCTATGTAAGATAATCATGTCCAGTTTGTCTTCATTAGGTTTGTCTTTGGGAATTAATTAGGCTACAGAAGGACTGTCTCAGTGGTTACAGCTTGACAGGTACGTGCCTTTACTATTTATCATATATCTATCTATCTATCTATCTATCTATATACAATTAGTTATTTTCAAGCCTAATATTTTAAAATGTATTACATTTATTTTTATTTTTTTTAAATTGAGTTTATTTTTGTATTTTTAAACAAACAAACAAACAAAAACATAAACAAAAGCAACCCATCCCAACCCTCCCCCCTACATCAAAACACTGCAATACAGTACAGAACAAATACAAAATCAGTGCGGTACATATACATACATAAAACAGAGCATTTGCCTCATCTTGCAAGCATATAGGTAGGTAATGTAAATGATATTGCACACATTGACCAGGGCACAAGAACACACTACGCAAGCATGGAACAAGCATGAGTCTCTACGTGCGACCACTACAGTAGGAGCGCTGATCTATTCAAAATGCTAGGAGAGGTGAAGAGTAGGCTACACCTCACATAGGCAGCCCCGTGAGTATAACAAAAATATTACCTAAACATAAACCTAAACAACCTCCTCTGATGCACAACCTAATCAATTGGTGGAGTGGGATTCGGCGTCCCTTCAAGGGTAGCTGCATGAGGGGAACTACACCATGGCGACCAAATTTTGTGGATGTTAGTTAGAGTATTACGCTTAGTGTGAATAAACCTCTCGTGGTTCATAGTGGTGTTAACCAGGCCCACCCAGTTGTGAAAGGAGGGAGGATCGCTAGCCATCCAATTTCTGGCCAGTATTACTCTTGCCAGCGTTGTGAGCGACAGCACATATTTGAATGTCGCCCTGGCATGTTCCTCCTCCAAATTTACACCGAATAAGAAGACTTTTGGGCATAAACCTGGCAACCCCGGGGAAGTGACAACTACACAGTTACAAATTTGAACATAGAAGTCCTGTATCACTGGACATTCCCAAATCAGGTGCCAGAAATCTGCCCCCTCAACCTGACATCGGGCACAATTAGAATTACCTCGCAAGCCCATTTTAAACAGTCGCTCCGGGGATAAATACCCCCTATGTAGCACGAAGAATTGTATCTGCTGGAACCTAATACACGAGGTGGCATATTTAGGGCTGCTAAGAATTTGCTCCCACTCATCCTCCAGTATAGGTCCCAAATTTCTCACCCATTTTTCCCGCAGCAACGGAAATCCTTTACCCAAACACAGTCACCCAGCGCGGAGTATAGAAAGGAAATTGGACGCTGATTACTAGCTGAAGACAGTAGTTTCAAAGCGGGGGAAGACCGAATCCATACGAGGCCACCACTCAACTGCACCTCCAGAGCATGTCTGAGCTGTAAATATCTGAAGAAGCAGCTGTTAGGCAAATTATATTCCTCTTTCAAGCTTGCAAAAGTCTGTATGGCGGTACCATCATGCACCTGCCCTATTGTTACCACACCCAACCTACGCCAAATAGAACGACCTGGGAGAGCTCGGAGCTCCGTGAAAGCAGCACTAGACCATAAAGGAGTGGCCGGATCTATACTATCATCATCATCCAAAAACCTGCGCACCGCCTGCCACACTATCAGCGCTTGTCTAAGCAGCGGGGCCATTGAACGCTTGGGCCTAGCTGATAACAGGAATTGCAATGGAGACAGAGGTAGTTCCCCCCACTCCCAGCAAGCAGACAAAACAAACCACAACCCTCTTCCGAGAGCCAAGGGACGAAATGAGCCATCTGAGTTGCCAGGTAATATAACCAGAGATTGGGTAAGGCCAGACCCCCACGATATCTTGGTCTACATATTGTATCCAGGTAAACTCTGTCTCATTCCCCCCCATACAAAGGATGCTATTAAGGAATTAATTCGCTTGAAAACCCGTTTGGAAATAGGCATGGGCGAATGCTGTAGGGCATAAAGATATTTTGGCAGCATGACCATTTTAAATAAATTAACTCTGCCTGTTACAGAGAGTGGAAGCCTGGCCCATGTGTGAATCTTGGTTTTGAACCAGTCAGTGATAGGGTGCAGGTTCTGTACCCCGTAGTCCAACGGCGCGAGCGTGGCCCAGATGCCCAGGTATTTAAATCTATTAACTAGCTGTTTAAATCTATTAACCACCTGAAGGGGACAGTCAGTAGGGAGGGTCATAGGAACCTCAGGATTGGGAGAGATCTCAAATATACTTGACTTGTCCCAATTTATTTTCAGCCCCGAATATTCACCAAATATCTCAACTGTCTCAAGCAGATTAGGCAAAGATCTCTCCACCCTCGCCATGAACAGCAGCATATCATCGGCGTATAATGCTATTTTGTCCGACCCTGTACCAGCCGGAAGGCCCACTATACCCTCATTCATCCTAATGGCGCATGCAAGAGGTTCTATGGCAAGAGTGAAGAGAGCCGGGGACAGGGGGCACCCCTGTCTTGTACCCCTTCCCAGAGAAAATGACTGCACCCACTTTATAAATCGACATCCAAACCTGAATCTGTCCAAAACCTCCCACAAGTATCCCCATTCAACAGAGTCGAAGGCTTTGGCGGCGTCGAGTGACACCACCGCAGCCCCCCCCTCAGTACCCCGGGGCATCTGAAGATGGGTAAACATTCTTCTCAGGTTAATAGACGTCGACTTTCCGGGCATGAAGCCCGTCTGGTCTGGGTGTATCACCTGAAGAATTATTTTATTGAGCCTAATGGCAAGGACTTTAGCAAGTATTTTTATATCGGTCGTTAATAGAGAGATTGGGCGATAAGATTCTGGCAGGGAGGGGTCTTTGCCGGGCTTATGCAAGACCACAATCAGAGCCTCTGACATTGACTGAGGGAGGGAACCATGGTCAAATAAATTCTCAAAGGACTCCAATAACTTGGGGACAAAAAAGGCTTTAAATTGTTTGTAAAGTTCTATTGGAAGCCCATCGACCCCTGGGGCCTTGTGGTTAGGAAAGGACATTATAGCAGCCTCCAATTCCTCTGAGGAAAATGGAGCCTCCAAGCTCTGCATTGCCTCCTCCGACAGCCGCGGAAGCTCAATGCCATGAAGGTAGGCCCGCAAATCATCCAGCAAATACTCTGCCTTGGTAGCATAAAGAGAGCTAAAATAATGAAGAAACACCTGCGCAACATCTGGGGCCCTGTATTTCTTATCTCCTAAAGTGTCTTGTATTTCCATAATGTGCCTGCTAGCTTGATCCCCCCCCGCCAAGTAAGCCAGGTATGCTCCCCCCACATCAGCCTGATGATAATTTAAATGACCGTTGAACAACAAGCGACGCCTGGCCTTAGCGAATAAATGATCCGACCACTCCTTTTGAATCTGCAATAAAGCTCTCCTGTTCTCCACCGAACCTGACCTCACATACCGAGCCTCCCTGAGTGCACACTCACTCTCCAAGCGAACCTCAACTGTTCTATGGAACCTCTTGATGCCTGCCACTCGATTAATCAATGTCCCTCTAAGGACTGCCTTAAAGGCATCCAACTTTAAAGTCGGATCAGCCACCTCTTTATTGGCCTCAAAATATCGCTCCCAATCAACTATTAAATCCAACCCGGCACCCATTAGTTGCAACCAGAATGGATTAAGTTTCCAAAACCGTTGTCCAGTATCATCAGTAAGGGCCACATCCACCGCCACCGGGGAATGATCCGAAATGCCTCTAGGCAAATATCTAATGGAAACAGTATGGGATACTAAAGAACAGGAGACCAGAACCAAATCAATGCGCGATAATGCCTGATAAGTAGTCGATTGACAGGAATACTGGCGGGTAGTGGGGTGACGAAGCCGCCATACATCAATCAGCCCTAATGTGGAGAGAAACCTGGAGAAGGAGGTAGGAGAGGGAGTGTGACTAGATTGGTCAGGGGGGTCCCTCCATTTATCCAGGCTAGCATCCATGACGTTATTGAAGTCACCAAATCAAAGTACAGGGGTGTCTGGGGAAGTAGCCATAAAAGAGGCAGCCTTTTTCAGGACATCGTGGGAAAAGGGAGGTGGAATATATATACCCAGCAGCAGAACAGGCACACGGTCAATAGTACATTTTATAAAGACGAATCTTACATAAGGGTCAGAGAGAACTTCACTGGGAGCAAAATTAATTTGTTTATTAATCAGGATAGAGACACCACGTGAATTAGAGGCAAAGGTGGAATGATACGCCCAGCCCACCCACTGCCTCTTGAGAGACAGAAAACGCCCTCCCATTAGATGCGTCTCTACAAGACAAACAATATCACCCTTTTCCTTTCTAATGTAATTGAGTACCAAGGATCTTTTGATTTTGTCATTGAGACCCCTGGTATTCCAAGAAATTAGCCGCAATTTGCCTGCCATAGCAAAGTTAATGCAACTGTGTTCAGCAATTTACTCCCACAAACCTAACCTGCATATCGAACCCATTGATTATTGCAATATACAATACCAACCCTGCAAACGTACTGTACTGCTAAAAGCAAAAGCACAAAAATTAGTACCCACCTTATCCTAACCCTAGCCCACCCTGTATCACCCACCCCAACTGAGTAATACTTCATATTCCCGAACAATGCCAAACTTACTTCCGCAGCGTACTAGTACACTCCGTCTATACTAACACTAAATCCTTAGGGAGCTAAGTATTGCAGCTATACCTACATACCCATTCCCTACATATAGCATCCCACTAGCAACAAGCTGAGCAGCTTACCCGGGAAATATGCGGTACCCAATCAACACACAAAGCAGCAAACAATGAGTACTTATGCATATACTTATCAGTCTGTAAGATGAAACAGTAAGTCCCCATAGAGTGAAGAAGGGAGTTTGCTACCACTCAAGGCGGGAGATGACGTCTCCCCCCCCCGCGCGCCGGTCAAGCCAGTCCATCTCCTCTCTGGAGGTAGTGAAAAAATGGGTACTGCTGTCCGCGACCACTCAGCCGAGAAGGGAATAGCATTGCATATGGTAGTTGAAGTTCCCGTAGGCGTCTCTTGACAGGAAGGAACAATGCTCTAGACTTCTGAACTTCCATCCATTCTGGCGTGCAAGGCGAAGGATTGTGTCCCTATCTCGATAGTGCAACAGTCGAGCTATGAGGGTGCGCGGAGGAGATCCCGGTGGTGGCTGCGCAGGAGGTAGACGATGGGCCCTCTCTATGGCAAATTGAGGCGAAAACACTTCTCTACCATATTCCTTAACCAGGAAATCTTCTAGAAACCGTGTGGGATCTGCGCCCTCCACTTTTTCAGGGAAGCCCACGAATCTTATGTTATTTCGTCGTAGACGACCCTCCAGATCCGAAATTTTTAGTTTCCATGTACCGACTTGGGAGGTGATAGCATCCAATTGTTCCCTCATCGGAGCAGCAAGATCCTCCAGTGCGGAGATGCGCCGTTCCGTCTCACCAACTCGTTCGTGTACCTTCTGCATTTCTTGGCGGATGATGGATAGGTCTACCTGAACCTCCCCTATCTTCCCTGTGACACGTATCTCAGAGTCGGAAATGGCCTGTAAAACTTGTGCCAATGTAGGGGAGGGGGGCGCATCGTCAGGCACCTCCGGTTCAGATACAGGAGCAGTATGGGAAGAAGAGGCAGCATTTTGAGACCCTTTATTTTGTGTGTTTCTTGCATATTTTTCAAGTCTGGAGGCTGCCGTCTGCCCAGTCTTCCCCATTATTGAAATGAGTAGGAGGTAACCAGTACTATAAACAAAGTCTCTAGCGGTGCTGAGGCAACCACTGGAACTGAAATGATCTGAGTGTGCACAGTCCACAACACTATTGTCTCAAATTAGGCAGTGCAGGTCTCCAACAGTGCTTAAACGGCTATTTGAACTGAAAAGATTTGAAAGTACACAGTTCACCACACTATTTTCTCAACTAGGCAATGAGGGGCTCCAGCTGTGCTGAGACAGCTAATTGAACTGAAGAAATCTGGAAGTATACAGTCCACAGCACTATTGTCTCAGGCAGTGAAAGTTTCCAGCTGTGCTTAGACAGCGAATTTGAATTAAAGAGATTATAAATGTACACAGTCCACAGCCCTATTTTCTCAATTAGGCAATGACAATGAGAGTCCCCAACTGTGCTGAGGCAGCCACCTGTGTGTAAGAGTTCTGGGGGTGGATACTCCACTACTACAATACTATATTCTCAAATAGGCAGTGAGAGAGTCCTGCTGGGAGATGGATTCCTGTAACAAGCTGCTGCAGGGCAGAGGCAGGGTGACTGAGAGAGTACCTTAGCAAGAATATGCAGGGGAGAAGGCAAAAGCTGTGACTCCAGAGCCAGGCAAACGATCTGCTCCCAGCCCACAGGTCCCAGCTGCGTCCACCAGCTCAATCACCCGCGTCTCCGAGTGCCAGATGCTTCCTGCTCAGTGTTGTCAACTCTCAGCCCAAGATGGCGCCCGTCCTCTCCAAAGCGCGGGAAACCCGACCCTCCGTGCAGAACCGCGGTCCGGATAGCAGCCTACACCTGCCAGGCACCTCACAGACCCATCCAGTGATCAGGAACTCCACAGGGGGGGGACTCCGACAGTACTCACTGTCAAGTCTCAGGAGGAGGGACCGCCAAGCACAGCTGCTCCAAGGCCCCAGAGGCGCCGCTGCCACCGCTCAGCTCCTGGAGATGCGCCCACGATCCCTAGCGGCACCAACACCGGACCGGACGCTGCCAGACAACGGAGGGAATCAGCCCAGGTACTGCTGACTCAACCAGTGTCCAGTGGGAGCCGTGTGCAGGATATAAACAGGATCTTGGTAGGGAGTGCACGGAGTGCACATCCTACTCCATTGCAGACCAGGCCCCGCCCCCCGTATTACATTTATTTTGGTAAATGCTAGTGTATTAGGAAAGAAACTAAAATGATTTTAAATGTTTTTATGTGCAGCAAATGCTTAGCAAAGTGACTCTGGTAGTAATTTAGAAAATTGCTATTGGAAATGATCACTTCTTTATAGGGTTCCTAGGTGTCATGAAGAGATGTCTAGGACAGCATTTATTTGGAATAGTCTAACTGCTGCTGCCAGTTGAGTGCAGTTAAGGATTGAGTGTAATTCAGACTTTGGATGATAAGTGTAAGAGGTTTATAATTTTAAGAGGCCATTTATATAGTAGAGACAAGGGGAGTGTGGGTATACAGAGTATAAAGTCTATAAAAATCTACAGGCATCACCACAGTACCCACTCACTCTGTAAAGTGATTTAGTGGCAGATAGGTTCTGGTAGAATTGGGAGTGGGTAGTTTTAGGGATTTATTGTATGGGCAGGTTGCTTAAGTACCAGAATTGTGCTACATGGTGTTTGACAAAATTTAGGGACCTACTTTGTTTGGAAGAACCGGTAGAGGTCTGAAGATATTAGTATGTAAAGCGTTAGAGAGGGGACACAAATGACAGATAACAGAAGGTAGTATGCTACAGTTAGGAAGAGGGTGGTAAACAATTAGCAGGGTGTGGTGACCTAGAGATGGAGGGCCGTGTGCAGAGCTCCGGCCGCATTGCAATTGCGGCCGGAGCTCTGCATACGGCCCGGAAACAGTAAATAGTCAGTACAATCGCTCCAAAAGAGTTGTAAGAACCCTTGATCTAAACCGTTAAAAAAATTAAGAGCATCACAGATAACTGTAAACACAATGGTGTATAAAATTGTTGTAGGGTAATAGTAACAATACCACATATCTAGAATAACAAAGAAAAGCTTAGGGAATTATTGACTGAGCTTTATTCAAAACTATTTGTGACATAACAGAAAAATAAAGATACTTTTTGAGAAAAAAAAATTATATATCAGTTTAAGACTTAATGCAAGGAAAATGTATACAGTGTCATTTGACATGTTTCATTCCGACAGCTCTAACATTTCATTGCATTACAGAGTGTTAGAAGGTTGACACATAGTTGATCGAAAATTGTTTGTGACCATTAAATGTTTTTTTTTTTGTTTGTAATGTTTTGTCCCAATGATACTGATGTGCAGCTAGTAATTTACTGTATATAATTGTTTTAGGAACTTATAATTGAACAGTTTAGAGAAAGTAAAGTACTATGTCTTTGGTGGTTGTTTTTTTTTCTTTAATTGGAATTTTTTAGATACCAAGTGGATTTTGTATTTCCTGTTTTAATTTTTATTCATGTTCTAGTCAAAGGCCAGTCAAAATGACTGGAAAAAATATCCCCCATTATTTGATTCCAGCCCCCCCCCCCCAGTACCCTCCATCATATATCTCTAGCCCATCATGTCTCTCCAGTCCCACAGTTTCCCCCATCATGTGCCTCCATCCAGTGCTCGATGTCCCTACCTTCTATTTGTCCAAACAATCTTATTGCTCCCTCTTTGTGTCCAGTCAGTCTTCTAGCCCCTACTCCTGTGTCTAGTCAACCATATTGCCTCCCTCTTTGTGTCCAGTCACACTAATTGTCCCTTTCTGTTTATCCATCCAATTTTATTGCCTCTCCTTTTGTGTTCCCAGCCAGCATTATTGCACCTTCCTTCTGTATGTCCAACCAGCCTTATTGCCCATCCTTTTGTGTGCCCAGCCAGCCTTATTGCCCCTTCTTTGTGTCCAGTCAGCATTACTGTCCCCTACTTTGTCCAAGTATTTTTGCCCCTCTGTGTCCAACCAGTCTTATAGCCCTTCTTTATGAGTGACTCCCCAGCCTTATTGCCCCACCTGTGTCCAGCCAGCCTTTTTGCCCCCTAATTTATTTGTGTCCATCGTGCCTTATTGTTCCTTCCTTCAGTTTGCCCAATCTTATTGCTCCCTCTGTGTCCAGTCAGAATTATTGCCTCTTTCATGTCCAGCTTCCCACTCCACCATTCCCCATCTACTTTCTAAAATAACTTAACTTTACAGTCTCTCTTCTGGCTCTCTCCTCCAATGCGCACTCTGCAGACTAATTACGCTCACGTATCCTTAGGTCATGCTGGCGTCTTCTGATTAGAGATCTGTCAATGGTGCACAAAGCTCCCGGTAAAAATACAGCCGCTCAAAGAATCTTCAAATTCTATGAACAGCTGTATTCTTACTCTGAGCCGACTCACTGTATTTTAGAAGTGCTGGTAGATACCGGCCCACTTCCAGCACTTCCTCCAGCCCCATCAGTATCCCCACAATGAGCCTCCAGATCCCACAGTAGCCTCCATTGTGTCTCTTCAACCCCCCTGTATCCTCCATCATAATCCTTTGTAAATAGCAATTGATACATATTTACAGCTTGCTATACTCTACAGCTTGGACAAAGCGTTAAATTGAAACGCATGTCTGATGGATTCCCTGCTACCCTGTGTTCACATACCAGACATTTTCTTGCAATCTTGCAGAGTTTCAGCTTTTGGATGAATTTTTGCGGTCACGAGGGATAAGGTAGCCGCTCATTTTAGTGAAGATCCACCGTGATGTGGCCTTATTTTTATTTATTTTTTATTCTTTCTTTTTATTTCAAGAGTAGGGAGAGCGTGCTGCATGTTTACTTAAAGCTGTTTAATTATTATGTGAATGAGCTGCTTCAATGTATATTTATGGAGTGATCTCTATTAACTGCGCCTATTGTGCTTTCTTGCTATAACAAAAGAAAGAGAGGGGAAGGGTCCACTTT
>WWET01007556.1:37993-49278 GCA_011038615.1 Limnodynastes dumerilii | reverse complement strand
TTGAAATAAATGGAGTCCCAATTTATGGGATCAGCTCATACAGAATGATGTTTTTTCTACTGTTTTTTAGTCTTGTAATGTGGTGGTTGTGTCATCTGCAAATTCCTTGTCACAGGGGATAAATTTGTACATCCTAATACCAGACAATGTATTAACATTAAACATAGATGAACATGTGACATACATTTTGTATTCTATGTAGTTGCACCTGCACAATAATCTATATAGGTAAAACTTCCTGTAGACTTAAAGAGTGCATAGCTCTACATCAATCCTCTATTAACAAGGCATTCAAATGCATGGATTCATTAACCCCCCCATTTGCCTGACATTTTGTGCAGTGCAACCATAAGATGAAGGATTTTCAGTTTATGCCTATATACCAGATACCCCCTTTGAGAAGAGGTGGGGTAGGGATATATTTTTACTCTGCAAGGAAGCAGAATTTATTTACAATTTGAAATCCCTAGCACCCCTTGGGTTTAATGAGGACTTTGGGCCTGATTCACAGATAAGAAAGAACAGGATTTAAGTGCGTATATTTAAGAACAGTTAAACTGAGCATGCCCAGAACTCAAAACTACGCACTGAAACCATGTAAGAATGATTCACAGATGAGAACGGTTACTTAAGAATTGATTCACCTTATTAACCTTGTAGAATGTTTGCATTGTTGTGAGTTTATTATTTTGATATTTGTGTTATAACAGTTTTGAAGCTGAATGGTTCTTTATTAATCCTTCAATATTTATTATTTTAATAATTTTCTAAATTTTTGCATATTGCTATTTTTAATACATTTTTTGGGTACTTTTGTTAATTATAAAACAAAGAAAGCCTAAGAAAATCAATCTGCTTCTTTAGATTGTATGACAGTATGAAGGAGGCACTTCTTTGTGCCTCCTTCATACTGTCATGGCCCTTGGCTCTCCATCCACCTCCCTCCTCTCTCGCGCCTTCTGCCTCCCCACCCATCTTACTCACCCCATACATTCTCCCATTCCTCCATCAGGCTCCCCTTCCCTTTCCATACCCATCCTTACCCCCCGTCCATGTAACACCCCCCTCCACCGGGCCTTTCCTCGCACCTGCAACTCCTCCAATCTAATCCACATCACTCCTGTTCCTTCTCCTCCCTCATGCTTTACCTCGCTTCGGCAACCCCTTTAATCTAATCCACATCACTGCTGTTCCCTCTCTCCCATTCTCCTGCACTCTCTGGAATGCGAGATCCATTTGCAGCTAGCTCCCTGCCATCCATGATTTCTTCATTTCTAACTGCTGCAACCTTCTCGCCATCACTGAAACTTGGCTCTCAACCTCTGATACTACTTCCCCTGCTGCCCTTTCCTATGGTGGTCTCTCGTTCTCAAACACCCCTGGGTCTGGCGAACGCCCTGGCGGTGGTGTAGGCATCCTCCTTTGCCCTTCCTGCACCTAAAACATTATACCCCATGAGCCCTCTCTCACTTTTACCTCCTTTAAAGGCCATTGCATTCGCATCTACCAACCCATCCATCTCTGTGTTGCTGTTGTCTACCGCCCCTCTGGTCCCCCCTGTGATAGCAGTTATATGTGTGACAGCAGTTGTGTTTATGTATGTGTGTGTGTGTCAGTGTTAGTCATGGTCTGTGCTTCTCCTCATGTAATATATACTGCAGAGGTAGAGTGTTGTCCCAGGATTCAGGTCCCAATGTATGACTGCTGTACAGGAGAAAGGTGTGAGCATGTTGTCACAATCAGGATAAGGAAGGTTCATATATTTAATTGGGAGCAATTTAAATCTGTATTTCTGAGGGAAACATAGACCCTGATTCACACTCAAGAAGCTACAGCTTCCTATGTGCATATCTTTAAGAAAATTTCCAGTGTGCATGTATATTAGGGAGGGGGGAGAGCTCGTCAGTGTCCATGGGCCGGATTCAGAGCTACGTTTCCATTACGTTTCACAGTGTAGCGTATTTGCGCTAGCGTATTTACTTTGCTCTCCCCTAGGCACTCCCCTCGGCTGTACGTACTTTGCCCGCTTTACGCTTGTCAAACCCTATCTTAACTTTTCAAAGTGTAACTACTGACGTACGTAAAGGCTTCACGTACGTAAGTGCATAAGCACGCCCATTCTGTACAATTTAAATGCCTCACCCCGCCTCCAAAGCGCAAATACGGGTGTCGTATGGGTGTCACACCCCTTCATTCGTTGTTACGCTGTTGATACGAGGCTGGTATGTATGTTCAGAGTTACATCACGTAACATCTGCCGCACGCATGCACAGTACCTACAACACAGCGTTTTTATGTCACCGGCTACCGTAAATACACTAGCGTACATAGCTCAGGATCTACCCCCATGTGTATTTTGCCTGCGTAAGAGGAAAAACACGCACAGGAAGATAAGGTAGCCCATGGCACTGGGCACCTAAAAACAGTGACGGAGTGTGGGAGGGAATGGGACACTTAGGTGTGGTTACATGGTAAATCGCCCTTACGAATTTCACATTGAAGTGTGAATCCGGTCCATAATCCATTATAAGCCTACACATACGGATGTCCTAACATACGAAACTCAGTAACATTAGGGCTGACTTACGCAACTGCCTTCCATATGTCCCCTAACATTATTTATTCTGGATCCAGACCTTTGTCTGCAACTCTGTTAATCTTTTCATGTTTATCACAACCCACACCTTTTAGCAAGAATAATCTACCTCCAGCATAGTATAATCTAGCAAACTCTTTTTCCCTCTTGTTTTTACCTAATTATTGCAATCACAAAAGCATATCTTTTTTATTCCTATATATTTTATTAGCATTGCACTTATTTATTTATTTATTCTATTTAGATCTCCCCACTCTTTTCCCTTAACTCTCTCTTTAGATATATCTATTCCTTTCTTTTCTTCTTGCTGATTCTCTCACCCTCGTTAACACACTACGTCAATCTCTTCTCACTTTCTATCTCTTTATATATTTTTCTATTATCATGATTTACTAGCATCATGCACTGTTACTCTATCACCTAGGCAACAGTGAATGAATTGGCTTGCAAAATTACCAATGATTACAGAGCAGGGTGTGTGCTGCCCACGTGCTCAGTCAAAGACAACATAGGGAGAATAATTACATTTAAATTAAATTCAACTATAAATCATTGTGTATTAACAATAAGTTTAAATTGGCTGCAGTATGCATGCGGCTTGTCCTTCACAGCAATACAAATCTACTGTAAAATATAATTTATTTAGATAAGTAAGATAGTGAAACAGCAGAATATAACATCCTCATATATGTGTATCATACATATACCTAGGGGCATAGGGTGTGTAAAGCAGGTGAGCACATGTGCTGGGTGCTGGCAGCAGTTTGAAGTCACACCTCTATACTGCCACAAGTCCCACCCATCAGTTTAATAGACAATTGATATCTCTGACCATTAAACTTCCTAATCACCTCTGCCTCCTATATGTATTTCTTGTTGAATGGGTGACAACCTCGTAGATATATAACCCCCTTAATATATAATCAGAAAAATGAAATTAATTACTGGTCTTAAAATGTGATAAATATAGTGAAACGGTACATAAATGGACCTATAGCCAGCACTTAGAGTGAAACAGTAATAAAGGACAATAAATCAGAATAGTCAATGAAAATATTTAATCCATAATAGTCCAAAGAACACAATGATGAAAATAGGGAAGAAAAAGAAACAAGGCACTAGTGCAACTCCGCTACGGGAGGTAGGTTTCACGCCAGTTCTAAAAAACCTACTTACACTTCCTGTGTCTTGTGCCAAGGCATATAGTAAATGTCTTTTCCTCTTTAGAGGTGTCTTAATAGACGTGGAAAGTCCTTAGTTCTTGTTCTCAACCCTCCTGGTAAGTGGTACTTTCATCAAAAGGGTAGCCCACCCCACTGTATGTGGTGGAGATTTAACCCCTTTTTCCTCTGGACTACCAACCCTGGTGAGATGTGGCTGCCGATCAGAGTCCTCTCCTATACACTATATGTCATACAGGAGGAGGGTAGGAGAAGGGGGAGATAGGTGGGGGATTCTAGATGGGTAAGACTAGAAGAGCCAAAACGATCCTTACGAGACTCCCCAAAACTTTTTACAGCTTTAATTAAATTCTTCCATTAATTTTAACAACATGTATTTCATAAATATTCATAAATAAAACAATAAAAAAATTAGTAAATGATCTCCCTTGCGGGAGGGGGCCCCCCTGCTGCCCTAAAACACTGACCGCACTCACTGTTCTCTAAGGATGTAAATGCCTCACTAACACAAAATGCCAGCCCAATAGGGCCCTATAAGCCAGCACTGTTATCGGAGGGAGAGAAAAACGGATGCAAATCAAAGCAGTCACAGCGGGGAACACCTCCTATTAACTTCCGACGTGCTTCAAGCACGCTAGTGCTCTTTTTTCAAGGTAAGTATTTGTGGGAGACTCGTTGGTTCTTTATAGTCCTCCAATGCTTGCGTCATCATAGTGATCCGGTTCCTTTATCTAAAGACTTAGTTTCCTTGAAAAAACATAAATATTATGGGGGTTCCTCTGCTTGTGTTTCCTACATCTGCCTGCTCATCTTTATCCATGTTTTGAAACCCTGTTACTTACCCACAGAATACGTATCGTGGATATGACCTCAGCTCGCTGCGTCCATGTCTGTATCCTGGCAACAGAGAAACAAAAATTCCCTGCATGTTCAACTTCTTAGCATTACACTAACCTCTCTGCTGGAAACCAAAATAAAATCATTCAAATATCCAGATAAGCTTCTTTCTCTGAATCTTCCCACCAACGTTATTGTTATCTGGGTATGTCTTGTTTTTATCCATGCTACAGCTTTGCATCATGCCCGGTACTTTTATAGGGGAAGCATCACTTTCACTTTGATGTGAACTATAGGGATAACCATAGGGAGAACACTAGAAGTACATAGCTCTATCTCAGTGTCCCTATTTGAGTATAAGTGGTATCCTGATCTTCCCAAACAGTATCCTTATAAAGGGAAAAAAACACTTTGTGTAAAAATTTAGGGTTGAATATAGGTATATGTGATGTCTTAAACCTTGATGTTTAAATAGAGGGGACATCCCCCCTCTTAGTCCTCTGTAGGAATCTAGTAGTTCACTAAAACTCAGTGAACCCATGGGTAATGGAAAATAAAGTGTACTGAAAAGTGTTAAATATTACTACAATGAAATCATAAATAAAGGGGGGAGGGGAGAAGGTAGTGAATGGTGTGTGGTGTGGATAAAAAAATGTTGTTAGGACCCGTCTTCCTGTCTGGCATCTTAATTGCCCTACAGGTGGCACAATTGCCACACCTGTGGAACCCTTGGCTACCTATTTTTGCTATCTTCTTAGGCTGGGAGGTTATGCTTCTCACTACTGTATTGTGTAAATTCTGAGCTTTTCTGTATAGGAATTTAGGCTTATCCCCAATAAAATCCTCCAATTCCTTATCATTTCTCAGGAGGGCCCAGTGCCTGCCAAGTATCTTCTCAATATTCCTACTGGGGGTTGAACTGGGTAATGAACGGTACCTTATTTCCCTGAGTATGTTCCTTCCTCTTCCTCTTATGCATGGCCTTGATCAGGTCCCGTCTCTTGAGGTTACCCACCTCAATAAATACCTCCTCAATTTTTAATCTCTTGTACCTTTTCTTCTCAAACTGATCTACAAGGAGTTCCCTCTGCTTCTTAAAATCCTCCTCGCTGGTACAATTCCTCTTTAGTCTGATAAGTTGTCTTTTGGGTACCGTATTGAGCCACTTTGTGTTGTGGCTACTTTCAACCAGGATCAAAGAGTTGGTATCCGTGGGATTTCTATACAGATCAGTTTTTACTCTCCCTCCTTCGACCGATATCTTCAAGTCTAGGAAATCCACGGATTCCTCACCAATGTTGAAAGTGAGGCTAATACCCCAATCATTACCATTGAGGTATGTACAAAAATCTTCCAGAGATTACCTGTCCCCCCTCCAAAACAGGAGCACGTCATCAATATATCTCTTATATAGGATGGGATGTTCAGTAACTCCTAGATAGGTGTAGACGTGTTGTTCCTCCCATCATCAGGCTCCATATCCCAGGGAGAAAACAATCCTAGAGAGTCACATGTAGAGGAGAACAACATTGGAGGAAATAGTCCCACACAGAGGGGATCTCACTCTAGGGACACACGCAGAAGTAGGGATAGGAGAGAAACCAGTAAGGGCCAGCCCTCACATCAAACCAGAGAGAGAGATAGTTCCAGAAGGTCTCCCCATAGATCTAGATCCAGGGGAAGAGGGAGATCTAGAGGTAGGTCATCATCCAGGAGGAACCATCATAGAGACCAAGGGGACTATAGAAGGCACTATGGAAGGTCTAGGTCCCCATTTAGAGATTACTTTCTGAGACCAGAAGACAGATGGAGAAGAGGTTTGGACCCTTTCAGAAATGAAGGAGGGAGGAGGTTTCATAATGGAGAACGAGCCCAGAGACAGAGGATTTCAGGGGAGAAGAAATTACCCATACAGCATACCCACCTCCCAAAGATTCCAAGGGTCACAATACCCTCAGAGTTATCACTCCCAGAATGGGCCATCAGAGTATGAGGATTATGGTAAGTGGAGGAGATATGAGGAGAGACCCCATTTTTTAGGGTAGAAGCCCCTCAAGATGGGAATAGGAGGGGCAAAAGAGGAGGGGGGAGAGTAAAAAGAGAAAAAGAACACTTAGGAGGGAGCAGAAGAAACTTGCCCTCAAACCCAAGAAAGGTGTAGAGAGAGAGATGGTTAAGATCTTTAACGTCAGTGACCACCCACTGAATGAAGAAGAGCTATCCATTTTAGGGAAGGGCTTAAAGTTTGCCCCCACAAGGAGGGTTCATGATTTCAACCTCTTTGTTGACCTACAAAGATTTCTCCGTAGGTTGACTTTAAAGAAATATTTCAAACGCCAGGAATTGGAGAAGACAGATAAAGAAGCAGGAGGGAGGGGAAGAAAAGAAAACCTTCAAAAAACGTTCCACCTTCTTCCCACAACATGTTAAGGGGAACTGGATCAGCACCTTTGGGGATCTTGTGAAACAGGATTTTAGGAGTATCAACAATAAATGGAAGGGTCCGCATAATATCACCAAAAAGGAAAAAGAGGCCCTCAGATCCCTACAAACTAATTAAAACCTAGCGATATGGGGGGAGGCATCGTAATCCAAAATAAAAAGGATTATGATGATTGTTGTTACCTGTTATTACAGGATGAGAACACCTACATTAAAATGAGAGGGGACTCCACTAACATGGTGAAGAACAAACTCACAGTCTTAGTGGATAAATATCTAGAGAAGGGGTTGATTACTAAGGAGGAGAGAGACTTCCTTATACCGGAACACCCCAACATTCCGGTGTTTTACACCCTCCCCAAGGTCCATAACGACGACAAGAAACCACCAGGGAAACCCATAGTCTCCAGAGTAGGCTCCATCACGGCCATTCTGTCAGAGATGACCGATTATTGGCTTCAGCCTTTGAGTTGCGTCACGTCTAAAGAATCCCGGAACCCCTACGGTTGGAAGGACAGGTGATAATGATGACGCCAGCTCACTGTATACAGCGATTAAACATGAAAAGGGTCTTAAAGCAGTGAGCTGGATGTTGGAGAAGATAGGGGCCCCCGAAAACAAGAAGGGATATTGTTGTGGACAGTATCTATTTGATACTACACAACAACTATTTCTGGTTTGATGGGAACTTCTACCTCCAACAGAACGGTATGGCCATGGGGACGAAATTTGCGCCTCCATACGCAAACGTCTTCATGGCCTACTGGGAGGAACAACACGTCTACACCTATCCAGGAGTTACTGAACATCTCATCCTATATCAGAGATATATTGATGACGTGCTCCTGTTTTGGGGGGGGGGGACAGGTCATCTCTGGAAGATTTTTGTACATACCTCAATGGTAATGATTGGGGTATTAGCCTCACTTTCAACATCGGTGAGGAATCCGTGGATTTCCTAGTCTTGAAGATATCGGTCGAAAAAGAGAGAGTAAAAACTGATCTGTATAGGAAACCCACGGATACCAACTGTGTGATCCCGGGTGAAAAGTAGCCACCACACAAAGTGGTTCAACAAGGTACCCAAAAAGCCATTATCAGACTAAAGAGGAATTTTACCAGCGAGGAGGATTTTAAGAAGCAGGGGAAACTCCTTGTAGATCAGTTTGAGAAGAAAGGGTACAAGAGATAAAAAATTGAGGAGGTATTCATTAAGGTGGGTAACCTCAAGAGACGGGACCTGATCAAGGCCTGGCATAAGAGGAAGAGGAAGGAACATACTCAGGAAATAAGGTACCGTTCATTACCCAATTACCCAGTATAGGAATATTAAGAAGATACTTGGCAGGCACTGCGCCCTCCTGAGAAATGATAAGGAATTGGAGGGTTTTATTGGGGATAAGCCTAAATTCCTATACAGAAAAGCTCAGAATTTACACAATACAGTAGTGAGAAGCATAACCTCCCAGCCTAAGAAGATAGCAAAAATGGGTAGCCAAAAGTTCCACAGGTGTGGCAATTGTGCCACCTGTAGGGCAAATAACATGCCAGACAGGAAGACGGTAAATTTTATAGCCACTAGCACAGGGAAGATAAAGGGCTTTATCACATTTGACAGTGTGAACTGTGTATATGTGATAGAATGCAAGTGCTCACTCCAGTATGTTTGAGGGAACGCTGAAGTGAGCACTTGCGTAATATCAAGAAGGGGGAGCTCAAGCACCCCCTTTCGAACTATTTCAGGGAAGTCCATAACTGCAAAGTAGAGGACATCAGAATGTGTGTAGGAGTGTGCAAGACAGCAGGCCCATGGAGGAATAGTGATGCTAAAGGAGCATTAGCCTGGAGGGAAATGGCCACAATTTTTGAATTAGACACTTTCACACCCAATGGTTTGAACCACATGTTTGAACTCAAGTGGTTCTTATCATGAATTCACTCACAAATTAATTTTTCTCCCATTTACATCCAACCTTAATTTTATATTTACAAGTGTCCAATCACACTTCCCTTCACGTATTCACATTTTTACTTTATTTAACATCTTAATTCCCCTCCTTATTTATGCATGACGGGTCCTAACAACATTTTTATCCACACCACACACCATTCACTACCTCCCCCCCCCCCCATTTATTTATGATTTCATTGTAGTAATATTTAACACTTTTCAGTACACTTTATTTTCCATTACCCATGGGTTCACTGAGTTCTAGTGAACTCCTAGATTCCTACAGAGGACTAAGAGGGGGGATGTCCCCTCTATTTAAACATCAAGGTTTAGGACATCACATATACAGAGATTCAACCCTAAACTTTTACACAAAGTGTTTTTTTTCCTTTATAAGGGCACTGTTGGGGAAGATCAGGATACCACTTATATTCAAATAGGGACTCTGAGATAGAGCTATGTACTTCTAGTGTTCTCCCTATGGTTTTCCCAATAGTTCACATCAAAGTGAAAGTGATGCTTCCCCTATAAAAGTACCGGGCATGATGCAAAGCTGTAGCATGGATAAAAACAAGACATACCCAGATAACAATAACGTTGGTGGGAAGATTCAGAGAAAGAAGCTTATCTGGATATTTGAATGATTTTATTTTGGTTTCCGGCAGAGAGGTTAGTGTAATGCTAAGAAGTTGAACATGCAGGGAATTTTTGTTTCTCTGTTGCCAGGATACGGACATGGACGCAGAGAGCTAATCTCATATCCACGATACGGATTCTGTGGGTTAGTAACGGGGTTTCAAAACATGGATAAAGATGAGCAGGCAGATGTAGGAAACACAAGCAGAGGAACCCCCATAATATTTAGGAAGTTTTTTCAAGTAAACTAAGTTTTTAGATAAAGGAACCGGATCACTATGATGACGCAAGCATTGGCGGACTATAAAGAACGAACGAGTCTCTCCCACAAATACTCACCTTGAAAAAGAGCACTAGCGTGCTTAAAACGTGTCGGAAGTTGGTAGGAGGTGTTCACCGCTGTGTCTGCTTTGATTCGCATCTGTTTTTCTCTCCCTCCGGTAACAGTGCTGGCTTATAGGGCCCTATTGGGCTGGCATTTTGTGTTAGTGAGGCGTCTACATCCTTAGAGAACAGTGAGTGCGGTCAGTGTTTTAGGGCAGCAGGTGGGCCCTCTCCCGCAAGGGAGATCATTTACTGTGGTTGAATATTTTTATTGTTTTATTGTTCTATTTATGAATATTTATTAAATACATGTTGTTAAAATTAATGGAAGAATTTAATTAAAGCTGTAAAAAGTTTTTTGGAGTCTGGTGAGGATCGTTTTGGCTCTTCTAGTCTTACCCATCTAGAATCCCCCACCTATCTCCCCCTTCTCCTACCTTCCTCCTGTATGACATATAGTGTATAGGAGAGGACTCTGATCGGCAGCCACATCTCACCAGAGTTGGTAGTCCAGAGGAAAAAGGGGTTAAATCTCCACCACATACAGTGGGGTGGGCTACCCTTTTGATGAAAGTACCACTTACCAGGAGGGTTGAGAACAGAAACTGAAGACTTTCCACGTCTATTAAGACACCTCTAAAGAGGAAAATACATTTACTATATGCCTTGGCACAAGACACAGGAAGTGTAAGTAGGTTTTTTAGAACTGGCGTGAAACCTACCTCCCGTAGCGGAGTTGCACTAGTGCCTTGTTTCTTTTTCTTCCCTATTTTCATCATTGTGTTCTTGGGGCTCGAGGAGAGTGCTGGGAGGACGAGGATTGCGGAGTGAGGATCCGGATAGACGGAATAAAGATCTCGAGATATGTTCACTATCAAGAAACTATAGTGTGAGTACCACTCTGAAAGCTGTGTGTGTATTTTTACCAACAGTGTTGCACTAAAACCCTTTCCTGTCTTTTGGGACCTGACACCTAGGAACCCAGGGAAAGGGAAATATCTTCACTAACAACAACAACAACATCACGTAGGACAACAACAGATTTCTACATATGTACAAATTGCTGCAGCTTTAATGATCTCTTTTCTACTGTGTCAGTCAGTAACAGTTTGTTTATTACATTTATTTAAGCATATTATATTTGGATGTTGCTGGTTTTGTGTTATACAACCATTCTTCATCTGTTCTTTGGACCGAGCATTCCATTCAAATAGGCATTATTATTCTTTTTGAGTGTGTGTGGACACACCACTGCGTGGTATTGTTTATTTCACACACACACACACACACACACACACACACACACACACACACACAC
>WWET01007555.1:33074-43648 GCA_011038615.1 Limnodynastes dumerilii | reverse complement strand
AGCCTCACGCTCTGCAAACAGAAGAGGAGCATGAGGCTGCGCAGTGCACGCACGCCTGACATCCCCATGTGACACCCGCGCGCAGTGCACTGTTGGGAACGGAAGGCTGCTGGAGACCGTCACCGTTTGTACAGAAATAGGTGGTACTGGGATCTTCCATTGGGCGCAGGGTGAGTGCCACGGGCGGCTCCCTTGTCTGCGGGGGCCCCACACTCTGCACCTATTGTAGATACGCCACTGCTCACTACGGAGGAGTTACGATTGCAGCATGTACTTCATTCTCAATCTGGCCCTTTGTGGGTTTTTTTTTAAATATTTTTTTCCCCCAATTTAAACCTTACAGAATGACATGTATGGAGATCGTTCTCTTTCCCGGCTAGAGCCCGGGTCAGAGTAGCAGTTTGAAAATTTAAATGATAAAGCACTAAATTGTTTGCTCATCCAAGATGACTGAAGTGCAGCTGTGACATGAAGCAATAGCTGGAATCACTGTTGTGAAACCTTTGCAGTCCAGTCAGCTCTGCTGCGTATTATGAACTTCATTTGAAGAAGACTTTTCATCAGCATTATGTTTAACACCTTGTGTGCTATGTAGTGAGCAATAAAATACAAACCAATAAAAAGCAATGCCCCAGCACTCTACTTATTAACCAATTGCTATCTGTCATTCTATCTGTCAAATAAAATGCTGATATTTATAGATACACGTTTCCATTGGGTAAACCTCTAAAGGCTAAAATAATAATTACACATTTTTATGTGCGTGTTGCATTTTTGGTTAATGGCTAGACATGTAATCAGTTAATGTTGATTAGTAGTCACTCATTATCTATACAATGCCTAAGCTGTGGGAATGTATTACTTAGTAATAATCAACTCACACAGCTCCATTGTAATTGTGAGAACTGATCTGTATAGAAAGACTTTGTCCTCCTGATGTGATATATTCCCATCTCTCCACTATATGGTCTGTGGATCAGTATTGTGAAACCATCCCCCGGGTTCACGATAGATGCATGAGAGATATAACTTCTCTTTGATCCGTATAAGTGTTAATTAACAATATTTTTTCACAGCTTTATTTATATGTGATGAACATAACATCCTCATCCTTTACCTGACATATCACAGTCTATGGGAGATATATGTCTTTGGGAATTTGTTCTACAGAGATCTCTGAAAACCTGAGCAAATAAAATGATAGTTATATTGGACCGGATCCAGAATTTCAAATGACGCCAACAGGCGTGTTACCCATAGGAACGGAGCACGATTTATGTAGGATTCCGTGCAAGGATGCTTTCTGACACTAAATGTGACGAACCAACATGTGTACGTTAGTACAGAAGTTGGGTGGCGGGGAATTTTAATCGTACAGTAAGTCTTAGCTTAGTCATGCCTTTACGTACGATGATGAATTATGAAGGAGACCATTACGCACAGGACCTAGTTAATAAAAGTTAAGGTAGGGTTCTGAACACGGAAGTCACATACGTGCTGATACAGACTTTAAGATTTCAAACACGTATATCTATTCCATACGAATGGACTTGATAGCGACTGTGTGTACCTAATTTGGAATCCGGCCCTTGCCCTTATTATCATCTTTATTTAAAAAATGCGCCACATCTAGGATTGTAGTTGAGATTTGGACAGTTGATTGGAATTCTAATTCCATGCAATGACATATAACTCAAGGTTTTATAAAAGTATTTGCCATTTATCTCAATTCAATATATGGATTTTCTACATATCTAACACTGGAAAATAACATTTTTATTCATGAAATATAAGAATTATATGAATCAAGGAATTTAGCTCCCAGCAAGTAATTATGGAGAGGTAAAATGTAGTAAGTAGGAGTCGGTGGCTGGACATGGAGAAACAGGGCCATAAGGAAAAAGTCTGTGTATTTATGGAGGTTATGGTGTCTTACCTCTCAGGAGGTTATGGTGACTTTCCGTGTGGGGGGGTCTGGTGTCTTGTCTCTCGGGAGGTAATGATGGTGACTTGCCGTGTGGGAGCCTATAATGACTTGCCGTTCGGGGGGGATTATGGTGACTTGCCAGGTTATTGTGTTGTTGTGCAGGAGCCTATGGTGACTTTCCATCTGGGGGTTATGGTGCCTTGCCGTGCGGGAGGTTGTGGTAGTGCTTGGATTACTTTACTGCTCTGTCTACGTCCACACTGATCTTTTCCAGGGGAGTTGGGGATGTTGGTGCTAAATGTTCCTCTGTATGTTCTACAGCTCCAGCTTTCAGCAGTAAAATCAGCAGAACTCCACAGTGACCTAAGAATACAAGAAAAAGATGAACTCAACTGGAAAAAGCTGAAGGCGGAAGGATTAGACGACGATGGAGAAAAAGAAGCCAAGCTCAGGAGATCTCTCAATGGTAACGCGTTCTTCTGATTACTAGCATCCATGTTAAGTGACTCTTCTGAACCTTTACCCTAATCCTCTAGTTGATTGCAGCTCTTCTTGGGATGAGATCCATTAGTATGCATGACTGCTAGAGCACCGACCCCTCTAATCTCCCATGGCATGCAATATACAGGCCTCTGGTTATTCAGCCGTCACAGGCGGCTCTCAGATCTTTAAGTGCGAAGCCGTCCATGCGTTTCACCCATCTTCAGAGGATTAATACCCACAGCCTGAATATTGCATGAATGGAAGAAATAGCGGAACTAATGCCATGGAATGGGACGGATTATTATAATCTTTGTTTATATGTTGTCGTAGGCACCACCATGACCTCAACCTGTGCTTATTATGGATTACATTATGTCTATGGTTATGGAAATACCTCTTTAACTTTAATATGATGTTTTTCTATGTCACTTTCTCTGTGACTGCTCCATTTAGCCTCACGCAGAGCTTTTAGTAATCAAGGAACATTGTTTCGTGTGTGAGAAATATTGATGCATTTGGACTGGATCCAGATTTAAGATCAGAGGGCCGTATTCAGAAAACCGCATTATCGGTGACTTCCGTGCATATTTTTAAGTACGTTTAAACTGCGCATGCGTAGTAACTTTTTATAAGCAATCAACGTAGACTATACGCGCGGAAGTGCCAAGCAGACGGACCTGGGAATTGGACGTGGGAAATGCTGCAAAGAACTCCCACGGAATTATATGCACGGAGGAATTTACATAGAAATGGGCGGGGAAGTCATTTAAATGAAGGGAAGTGGGCAGGATTACAAATATACGTGCGGACGGAGGACACATACGCTCCTAAATGGCAGCGGAGTGTTAGGGCTAGTCTACGGAGGCGGAAGTCTCCGAGAGGACGGATTAGCAAGGGGAGTGACTGGGCTTTTGGTGGGTGTAACTTGCTCCGTCCTTCCGTATATTTGCGCTCCGATTGCAGCACGGAAGTCTGAATACGGCCCAGAATTCCTATGTTAACCTACACAAGAAGGAATTTGGGATCCTAAGTTCTGCATGAGGAGAGCGGGGCACTTCACAAGAAGGAATTTGGGATCCTAAGTTCTGCATGAGGAGAGCGGGGCACTTCTCCGCCCTCCTACATGTGGAGGAGATTTGAAAGTGCCAAAGGAACCCCTTAAGTATTCTGCTTGCAACACTGTGCAGACAGAATACTGGATTATACGCAACGGCTTAGCCAAGACCATCCTGTACAATTTAAATATCATAGCCATGAGACGGACATTCTAGTATATGGAACCGAGTTCCATACGCAGGGAGATCCATTGCATAACATCTGGCATGCGCTGTGCCAAAAACACCTGATTTCAGCAGGTACTTTTGAAAGTCAGACAGAGATCTGGGACCTTATTCACACTTGAGAAGCTGCAGTTTTTACAGGGTGGTTCTATAGGAAATTACTTACTACCGTCTTTCCCCGAAAATAAGACAGGGTCTTATATATTTTTTTTTTCTTTAAAAAAGGCACTAGGGCTTATTTTTTAATTTTTTTTATTTATCTCCTCTTGTATTTAGGTTAGCAGTGAAGCACACTGTAGGGTTGTGTATTAATCCCCTCTTGTATTTAGGTTAGCAGTGAAGCACACTGTAGGTTTGTGTATTTATCCTCTTGTATTTCGGTTAGCAGTGAAGCACACTGTAGGTTTGTGTATTTATCCTCTCTTGTATTTAGGTTAGCAGTGAAGCACACTGTTGGTTTGTGTATTTATCCCCTCTTGTATTTAGGTTAGCAGTGAAGCACACTGTAGGTTTGTGTATTTATCCCCTCTTGTATTTAGGTTAGCAGTGAAGCACACTGTAGGTTTGTGTATTTATCTCCTCTTGTATTTAGGTTAGCAGTGAAGCACAATGTAGGTTTGTGTATTTATCCTCTTTTGTATTTAGGTTAGCAGTGAAGCACACTGTAGGTTTGTGTATTTATCTCCTTGTTTTAGGTTAGCAGTGAAGCACACTGTAGGGTTTATCTTTTGGTATAGGGGAGATGAAGCTTGGTGGTGGGTGTGTGGTTGAGTTAGACAGCTGAAGCTGGGGTTCAGCGCCACCTAGACACATAAAATGGCGCCTAATGAGCAGGAAGTGGACGCTCACCGTTACCGTGCACACTGTAGTTCACTTGCTCAGAGCCCGGTGCACTGAGCACCACCAGTCCGCCCAAAGTATTTGTCATCAGTAGACCACAGCTGTGGAGGCAGCGCTCACTCACCGACGGATCCCAGAGGGAGTCTCGCAGTAACAGTGGGCCAGGCGCGTGGGGGTGCTCACAGGCCGGGAAGCCTCGGTGCTCAGCGGAGTCAGGGCGCAGTGCATGTGATTATATTTCCTGAAATATGAAAAATCAAGGTAGGGCTTATTTTATGACTAGGTCTTATTTTCAGGGAAACAGGGTATGCATGTGTACCTGGTACATAGATTGACGATGTGCGGGCTTTAAAGACCGCACTTAGATATATAAGAAGGAAGAGGCGTGCCACGGCAGAGTGGGTAAGGGGAGACATTTAAATTAGCCGGGGAGGGTGTGGGGAAGGGTTCTACGCTCGTATTTACTCTTAAGTGCCATAAGGTTCCTAAAAACGGAGGCGGTTTGGGGGGCAGATTAGTTGAGTTGGGTGCGGATACTGCTGCACCTAACGCATTCTGACGTGAATACGGTCCCTGGATCGGGCCCACGGTCTCTAAATGCATTTCTGTCCATCTCCAGCACTGACCATTGTGTTGAGTAAATGTCCTTCACCCAGTGCACTGTCCTCAAGTAAAAGTATTTGTTTTATTAAAGGAAGATTGCTTACATTTTCATTCTGCTTTAAGTTTAGAATAGACCATAAACCCTAAATCCATTGGACTACAGCCAATGCCGTTCATAATGTGTGATCTTATGAATTTTTCGCTATAGTTATTCTGGTTAAGTACGGATTGGATGGCAAAAAGAAAACCCAAACAGAAGACAGCAACTTTATCAAAGACGGCACAGAAAACGATGTGTTAAATGATCCCCGTTTGGAGAAGATGTGGAATAAGGTAAGGATGAAATATATTGGTTGTTAATCAGTGGAAAATGTCCATTGTGGGACAGTTGGAGAGCTGGTGGGGAAGGATTAAGGAGAATGGCTACAAAATCTACTAGAGATGGCAGCTGATAGACTCTCACCATGGGCCAGATCCAGAACTACGCACTATCCCCGATCGTATTTACGCTCAGCGCAAAAACAATGCACTCCCGCGGACACCCCCCTCGTTCGGCTGTATATGCGCTGCCTTTACGCTCACAGAACCCTACCTTAAGTTTTCCTTTCGTAAGTACGCCCCGTCGTAATTCCGCGATGTTTGTAACAGCCTACTTAGGGCTTTCGTAATATAGACACGCACTTTCGTTTGTACTTACGCATATGATACGGACAACCTATTTACTATACGGCCAACACCGAGTTACGACAGGAAGTAGTCACTGGGCGCATGCGCGGTTCGTATTTACAGCCGATCTCTTGCTTACAGGTGGCGTGTTTAGTTCTGAATCAGACCCTATGTCTCCCTTGACTTCTCCCCTGTGCTGGAGAGACTGACGGACGTGTCCTAAGATCTCCCTCTTTTGAGACACAGATAGTGATCTATTGGCCTCTCTTCTTTCCCTGCCAGATCCCAGGGATCCATGGCCTGTTGTTCTGTGCTCCGCTCAGCTCGGCTCGCATATTCTCACTTGCCGCTAGGTGCCTTTTTGCTAAGCCTTGGAAATCGCACCGCGCCCCTCCCCCAACAGTATTGGCTCTTACAATGTAAGAACCACATCCAGATCTAAGTACGACAGCGTATTTACACATGCTGCATGCGTATATTTGGCTGTTTGTATGTTCTGCACATGCGCACGGTAGAAGTTACGCATTGTATCTCTGATCGTACGCAACAAGTTCGTAACTACGTACGAAGGGCTGTGTCCTCACTACGCTAGCCGAAAATATGCCATGTAGGCGGAGGGAGGCATTGAAATTGTACAGTATGGGCTGAGTTAGGAAGCTGCGTACGACAAGCCGATATGTACGAATGGCGTTACACAAGGAAAAGTTAAGGTAGGGTTTGGTACTCGTAAATCGGCAAACTTACCTGCGTCCCAAGGGGAGTGCCTGGGGGACTCATTATACTTACGATAGCTTAACTATGCTACGCGATCATACTTAAAGGGAATTTAAGTCTGGATCTGGCCCTATGTCAGGTTTGGTGCAAGCATGGAAAAGATTTCCCGACATCTCTTTAACCACCTCATCGGTCCCTTTCATTGGCGGCGACCCCTGATACGGGTGCGGTTTGCTGGTGCGATGGTTTGTTTTCTGTCATCGTATGGACCCTGATCCCTGTGGAACTGCTTCTCCCCGCCCCAGGCACTTAATTAGCATGCCTAACGCTGTTGATTGGCAGGGTTTAGGCTTGCAGATATTAAGTGCCGGCCCCTATTATGAAGCTCTTCCGTATGGACCTAGAACTTATGACACGTCACATCTGGTGCGCCCATGTGCCGATGTCACATATCAAGGGAACTTACACAAATGACTTGTATAAGTCCCCTTACGACCTTAATTTTGAATGGGCCACAGAGAGGGGTTCGCTGGTTTTTATGCACCTAATTCACCCTGTAGGAGGAAGCCCATGCAGACAGGGATGTATCACATCATTGCGATTCCCCCGCACCGATGGCTTCATTATGGAGTAGAGACAGCTGAACGCTGCTTTTCGGTTGTCCCTATTTGGAATGATAGCAGTTTCTGAATTTTTTTCTTGATGAATGGCTGACCATGCGATTCGCATACTCGCCCATTCGTTTTCCAAAACGCCACCACTGGACCATCTGAGAGGTGTGTAACCCTAACCCTGGAACTTATGGTTAGGCTGCGGTGCTCCAGGGTTCGATCGCTATGCCTCTTCGAGGTATAAGCAATCGTTTGCCCAGCCAGTTCGGAATGGACCCACACATTATCATATATCTTAAGGTAGGGGTCAGGTATTGGAAGGCCCTGCGAATGAGGGGCCTGTCCACTTCCGGTTGGTACAGAACATCGGATCTCGGATGTGCTTAGAGCTGCATGCCCAGTGGTAACAGAAGTCTGGATCCGTTCCACGTGAGCGGAATAAAGAGTAACATTCCATTGTGCTTCTACCAATGCAAGCTGCTGTACTGGCACTGTGTGTCCATGCGTATGAAGGTGGTTGTTCTATGTTTTATTTTCAATATCAAAGTGCAAGCCTTGCATTTCTGTTTAGGGCCTTTAGATCAATCATTTCACACTTCAGTTTGCATGAATTTCTTAGCTGAAAAGTACAGTACCGGGGTATGGATGTCGATAAGCCCTGGGAGTGAAGCCTCTTTAGAACAGCAATTCATGAACAGGGGTACAGGAGCCTCTAGGGGAACTTTAATTGTTCCCTGGAGGTTCTCAGAACAACAGTCGGTAATGTCTGCACTGTTGTCCTTCCTGTCAAGTGGTTGGATCTGTTTGTGACGTGTCTCCTGTCAGGTGACATATTGTGTCTGGTCAGGGTAGGGTGGTGTTAGAATGACTTTCACTAGTAATTCTACAGTATCTGGCTACATAAAACTTTCATTGTATTACAACTGGATTCTTGTGAAATTCTTCTGTGCAGCAATGTCAGTGGGTCACATTCTTTTTCCTTATGTCAGTCTATGTTCACTTCGATTTGCAATTTGAACAAATAATCTGTAGGCGGTTCCCAGTGTGAAATAGTTTAGGAACCACTGCTTTAGAAGATGTGGTCAGAGAGACAAGTTTTTCTCAATCTTTGCAGGTTTCTGTCAGAGGGGGTGGGATTGTTAGCAAGTGGGCGTTCCATCTTAGATAATGTACAGAATAGGCGTTCCCTCTTAGATAATGTACCCAATTGTAGTGTGTAAAACAGATGTGGATGGTCCTGTCTAACACTTGCAAATCTGTCCCAAATCTTTTACCAGTGGAACATACAAACTGTTTTATTCATATATTTGGCTTTTAATTTGGCTCCTTTTACCTCCTATAGGCAAAGACCTCTGGGAAGTTCTCTGAAGAGGAGCTGGATAACTTGTGGCGGGAGTTCCTCCATCAGAAGGAAAAGACCAATGAGTATAACATACTCCTAGACACTGTGACCAGGACAGAAGGTAGAGATCAGCGCACCCACACAAACCTGTAATCACATGACACATGATAATGGCACAAAGAGGTTGTTCCAAGTGAAGGCACATTTCATTGGAGCTTATTTGATTGTGACCCTAAAAGCTGTTAAGGCTGGACACTAGGACCAGACAAAGGGGGGGATGCCGTGCACTCCTGTGTGCAGAATTTTGTATGCCAAAATCTGTACTTTAGCCTCTGCAATGGATGGTAATGTACGGATTTAGGGCCTGATTCAGACATAAGAAGGATCTTGAAATCAAGGACCGTATTCAAATATACGCCCGGGAGATTTTAAGTGAAAATGGGCGGAGCAATGCATTTAAATGAAGGAAAGTGGGCGCGATTATCATGATACGCACCTACAGAGGACACAGACGCACGGGACGCCACACGGAAAGACAGAGGTGGTCTATGGTGGTATAAGTCTACGTGAGCATAGATTAAAAAGGGGAGTGACCGGGGTTTTGTTGGGTGTTCCTTGCTACGTGTGTGCGTATTTTTGCAGTCGCGTTTGAAAACGGAAGTCTGAATACAGTCCTAAGAGTGGAAAGTTACTCCTGGGTTAAACCATGGTGATTGTAGGGGAGTCATATTTCATCTGTTGAAACAGTATTAGAGATGAGAGGTGATGTTTCCTATCCCAAGTCTAAATAACAGTGTGATAGTAAAGCTGGTCAGTATCTGTGTGCAGTAAGCAATTTAATGATATATCCCTGCATGCAAAGAATACAATTACCTTGACTCCCCCTGCAATCAACATGGATTTTCCCAGGTGAAATTTTTTCTCAATTTCAAACTCCTTCTTAAGTCTGAATTAGGCCCCTAGTACTATTACTAGTCCTATTGCACGTTTGAGAGACAGTCATCAGTTACTGTTCACTGTACAGTATTTGTGCCAGAGTGACGTGTTTATATGCAGGTTATAGTGATTGTCATTCCCTGGGTCACTTACTGGCTGTGGATGGAAGCTCTGATTGAAATCTGTGTTGTCGGAAATGTTACATCTTATGCAGAGGACATAATGGAGAATATTGCCGGAATGGCCTGTCTCTTCTGGTCTGTGTCCTGGCAGTATGATCCATCTGGTGTAATAAATTGACAATTTCTGGAGCTAGAAAGTGCTTTTATCCAGTTTAATTATCTGTACTTACCATGTGTCAGCTCTGCGCAAAAGAGGACGACGTTTCTAATATTCTCATAAAGTTCAGTTTATAATCTGTTCGACAATTTAATTTCCCTGGGCATTTGTGTTGTATTAACATTCCACAAACGTTCTGTGTACAGGAGAAGACTAAATGACTGTATACCGGAAGGTTTGGCAGCACAGACTGTAGCTGTCACTGATGTGCAGATTTCTGTGGGGCCAATTGTAAAAGACTCATTTAAAACTGAGGCCAGATGTTCCTGATCCCATAGGGCTTCCTTGTGTTTAGGGGTGATGTCTGCATGCCCTGATGCGGACTGATCCGAGTAAGATTTAGTCTGTTGCCTTTGTGCCAATAAATGCTGCAATTTGCTGGAAATTAGACTTGATGCAGTCTGTTCTGTCTGTTTGAAACAAAAAAAAAATAAATCCGCTGTATTATATAGATGGCCACCAGTTTGACGTGAGCTTTTGGTTTGTTTCTTGTATACAGTAGCTGTGGTTAATAAAGTTTTAGAGAGCCCTTTCATGGACACTGCTTTGCCATTGGAGAACTGCTTGTATTTTATTTATTCAAGAACTACTACTTGTCCTTTTTGTTAGAGGACTATGAACTTACATATAGGTTTATAAAGGAACAAAAGAGAGGTCCGGCGCTCTGTACAAACATTACATAACACTAATAACCAGATTTACTAAGCTGTGGGTTTTGAAAGAGTGGAGAGTTTGCCCATAGCAACCAATCAGATTCTAGCTGACATTCTCTAGAATGCAATAGTTAAATAAGATCTAGAATCTGATTGGTTGCTTTGGGGAAACTCTCCACT
>WWET01007554.1:22038-36262 GCA_011038615.1 Limnodynastes dumerilii | reverse complement strand
ATAGGATAGGGAATTTCCTAACTATGCTATGTACATGTTTCATCTGCTGGCTAAATGCTGCTTTGTATATGCCTGTAACCATTTTTGTACCCTGTCTGGGAATTTTCTCAATAAAAACCTAATGTTGGGGAGAAAATGATAATACCTTTTTTTTTTCCCCTCTTTTTTAGGGTTTATAAAAATAGGGAATTTCCTAATTATCCTATGGACATGTTTCATCTGCTGGCTAAATGCTGCTTTGTATATGCCTGTAACCATTTTTGTACCCTGTCTGGGAATTTTCTCAATAAAAACCTAATGTTGGGGAAAAAAGTACATGATAATACCGTAGAGTGAGAGAAAGGGATTGTGTGTACATTGCATGGGACATACTGCATGTGTGATGTAATATACTGTGTAGGGATGATGTATCATTGATGACTTCTTTTCTTCTCACATTCTTCTTTGCAATATATCGGATGTGTGTATGTGCATTGTTCTGTGTATATAATGAATCGCTCGTCAGACCCTATGTTTGGGGCATAACTGTTATTGTAAACTGTAAACTGTAATTTTTCTCCATCCTTGTGTCACCATGAGTTGGATCCAGACTTACTATATCAGCACAAACATATGAGGGGGATCACCGTGCATATGTTTGGCTACTAGTAAGTTCTGTACATGAGTTGAAAGTGGACTCCTCCACTCACATAAGAGGTTCTGGACACTTACGTGAACAGAACCCTACCTTATCTCATCTGCACCTAAGTTTTGACGTGTAAACAAGATCATTGTACATAAGGACTAAACCCAGCCCTTACTAATCAATATAAATATATAGACCAGCTCACCATACGCACGGAGGTCTGGCCCATCCCACATATGTAAGTACCATAAAGTATGTTAGCCCTTAATGTTTTCAACAGCATTTTTGTCAGACATTTATTTTAGTATTTACGTTTATGTTATATAACAGGATAAGTCACAGAGAGTTTTGTGATTAAGATAGAAGGACATAATGAAGCGGATCCTAGGAATGGACATTTTGAAATATGATTATAGGGTCCTGTCAATTATTCTGTTTATCATATTCACTGATATTGTCTTTTTGTGCACACAAATTGGTAGAGATGAGATATGGGCCCAAGGGTGACTATATATAAACTGAGAATTAAAATTGTATTACCTTTTAGCTAGACATTTTTATATTGTGTGATCCTTATCAAATACAGCTGGCCATTCTTATTCCACCATATCATCCAATTCATTAAGCCCATGACTGAACGGGTTATTTTCAGTATTCCACTGAGTAAATACGTTGCAGACCTGTATAAAATCAAGGAAGAATACATAAGTAGTTACAAAATGCTGCCAGGTGGTGGTGAGCAATGTTAACTTAAATGTCTTTTCTGGCCCTTTACACCAACATATTTGTGTTAGGACAAGAATAAAAATGTAAAATATCCGTGTCATGAAAGAGATTTCAGAAAATAGGTTTGCAGGGCTGAGGTTGCTCTGGCATTAAAGGGCAGCCCCACCCTGGGCAGAACAGGTCCTGAAGGAGACAGCAGTGTAGATGGTTTACTTTGTTCACAAAATAGTAATAGATGAAGGTTACAGTTACAAACAGACAATGCGAATGACCTTAAAACAACAAAAAAGATAATTGGTTACAAAAATTATTATTGCATTAATGTATTTTAGCAGTACTGTACTGGATCCAGATATTTAAGTTTTGCTCTGTAGCACCCACTTTTGCAGTAGTGCATGCTAATCCATGCTAATAGATCTAATGGAATATATTCTAGACCAGGCATGTCAAACTTGTGGCCTGTCGGCCGCATGTGGCCCAAAAGCTTTGCTTTTGTGGCCTCATCTACAAAAGGAACCAGGTCAGACGATCATTGCTGAAAAGGGCCTACAATCAGCTACCGCAGCAGTTACACACTGATAGCAAACCCCTTTTCAGCAGACCTGTATAACTGCTGCATCGTCTGACAGCAGGAAATAAAATCCTTCACATCTATGCAAATGACGCTGACATGCCAGCATCACAGAGAAGAGTTGGTAAACGACGCACCACCGAGAAGAGACACAGGTGGAAGGCATCAAATGTAAGTAAGGTATAAACAGGGGAGGCTGAAGACTACTGAATGGGGAACTACTGGGAGCTGGACATTATAAATGGGGAATTCCATGAAGCTGGAGCCATATAAATGGGGAGCTGGAGCTATATGATGTGGGATATTGGGGAGCTGGAACCATATGAAGGGATAATACTGGGAAGCTGGAGCCATATGATGTGGACTACTGGGGAGCTGGAGCCATATGATGTAGGATACTGGGGAGGCTGGAGAGACATGACGGGGAATAAAGGGGAGGCTTGATTAGACTTTTATTTTTCTTGCAGCCCACACAATCTTTGACATGCATGTTTTAGACTAGTCAGACCTGAGGGGGGTGACATTTGGCTTACCCACCCAGACTTCTATACTTCAGGGAATTTCTCTATGTTTAAAAAAAATAAAAAAATAAGTTGGCATTGTAAGTTCATCAATGCAAAGTGATGCTTAATGATTGTGGATCCCTAAAATTAAATTGCTAGGAGACACATATGCATAGAACTCAGAAATATGGGTCTGGCACAAAGTCCATACATGGTAAAATATCTGTATAGTCATGCTGGGGTAGATCCAGAACAACGTCCGTGAGTGTTACGGACGTAAGACAGAGCATAAGGGGCAGTCGCGTATCTGTAGCGTATCAACTTACGATGGGGCGTGCCAGACATACGCCACAAGTATTTACGCTTCAAGGGCGGATTAAACCATTTAAATCGTACAGTATGGGCGTGCTTAGCAGCGTAGCTACGTGTGTGAAGTCCTTCCGCTAGTGGTTACGCAGCGTAAAGTTAAGGTAGGGTATGGAAAGCGTAAGGCGCCAAAAATATGTACATGAGAGGGGTGTGCCGAGGGGAGTGCAGCAAAGGTACGCTAGCGTAAGACCGCAGCGTAGTAAAAGCGTAGCTCTGGATCTGGCCCACTGTATTTCATTTTGAATGCCCTATTCAAGTGCAGTGGTTGTAATGCATTTGTTTTTTTGTGAGAATTTCTGAAGACTCAGTTACTGTCCAATTTGGCAGCAATAAGAGATAGCTAAACTACAAGCTGAGATAATAAGAATGGACCTGGATCCAGCCTTCAATGTGGGTGATGTGAGGCCACTACCCTCACACATAGACACGCTACCTGACTTCTACTTAAAAATTTCTGCACTGTCCTCACTTACTGTACAGTGAGGATGGTATAGACATCTGGATAGTCCAGAGGGTGCTTAACAATTGTACTATATACATACCTTCCCCTCTCTATTGGCATAATCAACGTCTGCACCCCTGCCCTGCTGTTGGAAGATATAAATCCATACTGGAAGTACGGTGTGAGTGTGTGTGTGTGTATGCACACTCAAAATACTTGCATTTTTCACTTGCAAAAAGTGGAAAAAACTTACATATCAGAAGTCTGTATCACTGCCTCAGTGATACAGACTTCTGATATGTAAATTTTTGCCACCGTTGCCTCAGAAAGTCCCCAGGAGACATGCTGGATGGACTGCAGTGAGTATTACTGGTAAAAGAATCCCTGCTGTGCAAATAAATTGCCCAGATTTACTAAGCTGCGGGAAAGCAAAAGTGGAGATGTTGCCCATAGCAACCAATCAGATTCTAGCTCTTGCTTTCCTATAAAACACTAGAAAATGTTAGCTAGAATCTGATTGGTTACTATGGGCAACATCTCCACTTTTCCTTTCCTGTAGCTTAGTAAATCTGGCCCATGATGCTAAAGTTGCGCCCCTAAAAAACTCCATTGAAGCACTCGGAGAACTGGAGTTCAAAACAGGTAATACAGAACATGAGGTGATAAGGAAATCTAATGACTAGTGACAAGAAAAGGTACAACAAGCTCAAAGAACAACTGCATTTCTTATGAGGGATTCTGTTGTTAGGGGTATCCAATTGGAAAAAGGTTCTGTAGTTAGGAATAATGTAGAGTATTTGCCAGGAGATTCATTTCTACAGTACAAAAAGTGCATTAAATTTTTCAAGATAGCAAGCAAGGAAGGAGGTGTAGGAGTCATTATCCAACTTGGGGCAAATGACCTGGCTAATGCTAGACTTATGGCCATTAAAAATGAATTAATAAAGTTAGGAACTGTTCTTAAGCAGGTGGCAAACACTATGACTTTTTTGAACAATTGCCATTACACAGAGTTGAATAAGGTAGAAGGATGTGCATCAGTAACTTCTGTGGGTTAAGAATAAGTGGTGTCATAAGGAATGATTTGGTTTCACCTGGCAAACCAGAAACTAATAGAAAAGGAATAGCCTGCATACATCATTAATGGGAACTGAAATTCTAAGGGAGCAGTTTTATATGCTTCATTAGAACAATTTAAGATAGAAAGGGGAGCAATGAAATAAATAATAAAAGAAGCTACTCCCTCGGCCACACACTTTTGATAGGTAGCATAGGAACATGAAATAAAGTTAGAGGAAAAAGCAATATACACATATAGAGATGATAATAAAGGGAAGAATAGAAGATTTAAAACAGAACCTTTTAATACTATAATCTGAATTCAGATATAAGAAGCCGCTGCGCTTGGAGCTCCGAGTGCATTGGCATTGTGGTTGTATCTCCATTCTATCCCAGGAACCAAAGGCCACTCGCTTTGCATTCAAGGGAGTTACAATCGCAAAACCCAACAATAAAATTACCGTCTACCTGTAAAGTAGGAACATGCAGAAATCTAGGTTGTACGTAAGGGCTTAACTACCCCTTAATGTACAATTACCATACCACCCCCCTCCCACCTTGCATACTTTACTTATGTATTCCATCCTGCCGTTGGATAGACTTTCAGCGTGGAAGTAGGATCCTGATAATCCAGATCAGTGCTGCAAGCCTTATGTTTGCACATGTACTGTAGCGAAATTTTTACAAAGGGCTGGATCCAGACTTAAGAAGGAGCTTGAAATTAAGGCCTGTATTCAGAGAACCGGACGTATAACTTATACGTCCGGTGTTTAGCGATTTTTACTACTGCGCATGCATAGTAATTTATTTAACGTAATCTACGTATCTTTTTCTTCCGTAGATTGCGTAAATCACTCCCCCTGAAATCAACCAAAGAAAGGATTAGATACATTTTTAGCAGAAAAGGACATCCAGGGTTACCAGGACAGCTAATTTAAATAAAGGACAGTAGTGGAGCCAGGGAGAAATTTATTTATTTATTATGATTGCAACAGTTAATAGGTTGCTTCATATGGATTAACTTTAAATATAGAGATAGGGATCGCAGGAAATCCAAAATAGGTTGAACTTGATGGACTGTTGTCTTTTTTCAACCTCATCAACTATGTAACTATGGGCCTGATCCAGACCTGCGCCCGCGAGCGTAACGTATGATCGCCCGGGCGTATAAACTTTCACGCCCATGACACTCCCATTGATTGTACCTACTTGAACCCTACCCTAACTTTTTCCAGCGTCCGTACGAATTTTCTGACCGATACGCCGGTCCTACGGGGCTTAGCACGCCCATACTGTACCATTTAAATGGCTATCCCTGCCTCTGTGTAGTAACTCGAGTGTCCGGACTATCGTCGTACAAAACGCACGCCCCTTGTGTGAAAAATACGCTCGCTGTACGCTCATGTCCTTCGGACGACCGGAAGTTGTCATACTGCACATGTGCAGTGCGTTTTTTCTCCCGGTTTTACGCTCCCGACCGGCGTACGATCGCTCGCGGGCGTAGGTCTGGATCAGGCCCTATGTAACCAGGTTTTACCCAGGAGTAACTTTCCTCTCTTAATTTTAAGCTCCTTCTTAGGTAGGTCTGGATCCAAAGTGAGGAACACCCCATCAGATGGATCACCTGGCATACTCAGTTCCAGGGCCGTAACTAGGGTGGTGCGACTGGTGCCCAGAGCGCAAGGAGAGGGGTGAGCGCAACTGAACTACAGTGCTCATCCCTAATTACAGCTAACTCGGCCCTGGCAATCACTACCGCAAGTGGTCTTACTGCCTGCCTAGACTCCCTGACACTAAACTGTCAGCCTGACACATACGCTGTGCTCCGGAGCCCCACTCCCCTGCACTGCTGTCATTACATTTCATAGATAGGCTTCACTCCGGCTTCCCTGCACCGCTATTGGGACCTTTAACAGATAAGCTTCCCTCCAGCCCAGGAGTAACTAAGTTCATGCACTTAACTAGGTCTGGATCCAGTCCATAGTGATTATCATTGAATCCTAATACAATGAAAATTTTGCCTAATAATTAGCTATCCGCCCTATATAAATGTAAAAATTTTAAGAGGATTACTAATGGTTTTGAATGGTTACTAAAAACCCCTGAAAAGGAAGCAAATATTTTTTACAAATGCAGTTGCAGGTATAGTGAATGAGACTGTAGACAGCCAGACTTCAGTAAAGCAGCCTATCATAACTGCAGTAATGCTTTTCTACACTACACTGCAGACTGTTAAATAAGTGGGAAAATTTAGGATTTGATTCAAAGACGGTTGCGTGGATACATGGGCTGGCGGGCAAACTTTAGCCAGGGGGGAAAACCCAGCAGTAGCCCATAAATAACGGCCCATCCTTAGTGTTATAATTTTTTCATTGGCAAAGTAGTGTATAGGTTGCTGACTGCCATCAAGTGTTTTACGACTTCCTCCCTGGTGATCTAGTGAGGTCACATAGTCTGATCATAGATATAACTGATAACTGCGGCCGCATCTTTCATGGAAATAGATTTTGTCCTACAGATTGTTTCAGACAGGGGTATGAAGGGCTAAACGGGGAATATTGTGATGGAGCCAAAGAACATAACTTTGCAAATATAGTATATCACAGGGTTGCTGACTCTCCCAGAATATTCGGGAGACTCCTGGAAATCGGACGGCTCTCCCGGTATCTCAGGTGAGCTGGCAAATCTCCCACATGAGAGGTCCCCCTGCATCTCATTATAGTAATCTCTAGTGTTACTAGAGATGGGCGAGACTTGATGACGTGATTTTCATCATTAAGCTCTGCCCACCCCCTTGAACACTATGAATTACAGTAGTGCTGGACAGTGGCTTAATTACACTATTTGCATAAATCATGTTATTAAGCCCCCACCATACCAGCATTTATGTCTTCCTGAAATCTTCTAGAGGAAAGAGATAGAAAGTAGGAAATCCAGCTATACCCACAGACAGCTTCAAAAATTCATTATGACAAATATCTAGTATACTATAACATTAAAGGTATAGTGACCCAGTAAGTATCCTATTGACATTTACACAGACAACCTACTAGTGACCACGAGTCAATAAAGTTTACTTTATGATAATAATAGAAATGGCATAATATACAGACTGCAGATCCATTTTTTAAAAGTACACAATTAAACGCATGCATGTAGCAAGGCAATACTCACCAACACCCATGACACTCCCCTCTCTCGGCCGTGCAATCGTAGACTTACGCCTCTATAGAGCACCTCTAACTTTACGTGTGTACATACGTGCGTATATGTATGCTGTACGTGCCATTCTATGTAACTGTGCCCTGAAAGACTCTTTTAAATGCTCCCGCCCACCCTCTTTCACGTAACTTTTCAGGTGCATATTTCAACCCGCCCCTCCTTACGTATGTCCCCAAGTGCAATTCACATGTCCGTGCCTAAAGCACTTATGTGCTTATATTCTATGTAACGTACGTAAATAAAGTTACTACGCATGTGCAGTTAAAACGTATTTAAAAATACGCACACAACTCCACGTGAAAATGGATATGTGAATATGGGTCTGCATCAGATAACCAGATACATCAGATACAGTACACACCTGTATATCTCTAACCATCCTTTCCTGCTCCTGTATGTACCCAGCTGTCCCTTTCTGCCCATGTATGAGTCCATCCATCCTGTGTGCCCCTGTATGCCTCCAGCCATCCTGTCACAAAACGCAGATTGGCAGCTGTCATTTTCCGGCTCAAGTTTTTCATCTGGGCCTTCTCAGGTCAGAATCCCCAGTGCTTCCTACTCTTGTCTGCATCTGGGTTCTAAAGCTACAGCATTACCATTACTCATGGGAATGCAGTCAGCTGACTTCCACGAACCAACTGCATGAACCTTAGTCATGTGACATGCTTCTTTCAGCATCATTTGTGCTAAGCACTTTGTATATGTGTTCCTGGTTCCTGAGTCTCCAGATTCCCAGTTTCCTTGGTCAGTTTTGCTGCTTTGTCTTGCTCAGTACTCCTAGTACTCTAACCACTGCTCAGTATGCACAGTTCCATCCCCGCAGTGTCCCTAACTCCAACCACTTCTCAGCTGTGACACGAACTCTAACCACTGTTCAGTGTGCACAGTTCCATCCTCACAGCATCACCAGCTGCTCAGAGAATACAGCCTCATCACCATAGTATCATCTACTACCTCTGCCACTCAGTGTGTACAAGACTCATCTCTGTGCCCGTTACCTGTTACCACCACTGCTCAGCTGTAAAAGTATCATCACCACAGCATCTCCGCTACTCAGTGCCTCCTGCCTCATCACAGCAGTAACATCAGCCACTACTGTCTACACTGCTCTGTGCCACAAGCCTCATCAAAGCAGAGTCATCCGTTCCTTTTTTATCCTGTAGTTCATACATCTACCACTAGTGCTCATGTAGTACCTTCTACTCTTCGAATGGTGCGTCCGCCAAGTGTACCACTACTACACAATTACAATACACTCCCCACCCTCCGGCCCAGGTTTTGGTTCTACCTGTTCCTGCAGAACGCGGATGATGTGCAGTGAGAATACCGTGGCCTATGCCTCCCTCGGTGACACGATACTGGTCCAGTGATCGATGGAACTGTACACTCCACCTCCCTTTATTCTGCGGAAGAACGGTTAGACAGCCTGGCCTAGAAACAGCAATAACTACGGCCTAACGCCGCTATCTTAACGGGGACACTAACCCCTCCCCAAACTTACCCACTAAGGCCTCAATGGAGGAACTCAACTACTATTAACAGTAACTACTAACTCTTAACAACAGACCAGGCTCTACCGTTACGTCAGGGTATCAGGAAGCAAGAGCACCAGTATGAACACCCGTGCCCAGGTACACCCTACCAAACAGCCAGGGACCGAGTACACTGGAATTACCACTCTCCAACCCCCTGTTGTTCTGAGACTAAGGAAGGTTTATAGGGACGGAAATTTGGGGCCAGAGGGTATTGATAGGGCTAGGAGAGGGGCCTGTAGCAGGGAAGAACTAGGGCTGGGCCTGAAGGGACTAAGGCAGGGACCTGGAGGGGCTAGGACTGGGGAGCTAGGGCTGGGCCTGGGGAGCTAGGACAGGGGCCTGAAGGGACTAAGGCAGGGACTTGGAGGGGCTAGGACTGAGGAGCTAGGGCTGGGGCCTGGGAGCACAAGGGCTGGGGCCTGGGAGCTTGTTGTCTAGGGGTAGCAGGGGTGGAGACGCACGTCTCCCACCCCTATGGGGCCTGCAATTCCCTGGTGGCCTAGTGGTGTTGGCTGGACCCCAAGCTCCACGGGAGTTGGGGGCAGCCGCCGTCTATACCTGCCTGTCACCCAGGGGCTCTGAAGCTCTTTTGCAGCTCCCTGGGTGGCAGGGTGCGGGGTCTCCTCCGCCCGCTGCGCTCCTCCTGCCGGGGGGGTCAGGGTCTTCTGCCCGCCGACCGCCTCCTGGCAGCTGCGGGGCTTCGGTGCCTTCCGCCCGCCTCCTGGCTGCCGCGGGGCTTCGTCGTCTTCTGCCCGCCGACCGTCTCCTGGCTGCTGCGGGGCTTCTCTTGACGTCTTCTGCTCTTTTGCTCTTCTGTCTTCCTCGCCGTCCCGCCGAACACTGAGCTCCGCACCAGCCGCAGCGACTTTTATAGTGCCGGGCGGGGGCGGAGCCAATGACGCGGCGAGCTCTAATTGGCTCACCGTGTCCCTCTGTGATTGGCCTGCAGCTCATGATTGGATGGCGGCTGCGGCCACGGGACCAATGGTGTCGTCTTCCCATTGGTCCGCAGTGAATCCTTGCAGATTCACCTCGGTCCGCCGGGGAAACGGCCACAATTCAGCCAGCGCGACCTCTGCAGACCTGGGAGCGGGTGAGTGCCACTCCACATGCCCCCACTGTTTCTCCTTTGTGGTCCCCACAAAGAGGGACTGTGGCCACACGCATGCGGGGTCCCGATAGCGCGCACTCGGCTGCCCGATGTTGGACCTGGCCGATCTCCTGACCTCTCGGCCCTCCAATGGCTCCAGCAAGGGGGCCACGCCCGTCCCAGACGATGGTCCCGCTTCCAACGGAGTCGACGGTACCCAATCCATGGACGGTTCATTGGGTATCCGCGATGTTGAAGACATTCCTAGATCCTCGGGGGTTGGAATTGCCCACTGTTCGTCATGGGGCACTGGCGGTGTCTCGCCGATAGAATTCTCGTCCGCTTGCTCCAAGGGTGGGTCCAGAAACAAGCAAGGGCGAAGCACATTTTGATGCAGGACCCGGGTCCTCCCGGCTCCGCTGACGGGCCCTACCTCATAGACTGGATTATCCGGGGAGATGCGTCGTAGGATCACATAAGGCGTCATCTCCCATCGCTCACTCAACTTGTTACCTCCCGCTTTCATGCGGACCAGTACCCGCTGCCCGGCTTCTAATGGAGGGAGAGAGGGGTGCGTCGATGTACGGTCAGCCCGGGTTCCGATCCGGTCCCCGGTGATTTTCCACGCTGTTTCCAGCCGCTGTTGATGTTCCTTCACCCAGCTAGCTTCGGTCCTCTCTGTCTCCTCTACTGGGGTGCCCAGCATCAGCTCTCCCAGCTCCGTTCCCGGTCTCCCAAAGAGGAGGAAATAGGGGTCAAATCCGGTGGCTTGGTGCACCCGCTGATTATAGGCCCACACCAACTCCTGGACGTATTCTGGCCACCGGGTCCTTTTCTCCCCCTCCAACGTCCTCAGTATCTGCAACAGAGTGCGGTTGAAGCGCTCACAGGCCCCGTTCCCCTGAGGATGGTACGGGGTAGTCCGAGATTTGTTCAGGCCGTAGAGTATGCAGAGATTCGTCAGCAACTGCCCCTGGAAAAAGGCCCCTTGGTCGGAATGGATGCGCTCCGGACACCCGTACGGCCGGAAGAACTTCTCCACCAATTCCCGTGCCACACTTTTTGTAGTTTGATCCCGGGTGGGTGCCACGACAATGAATTTGGTGAAATGGTCGGTCATCACCAGGGCGTACCTGTGTCCACTCACCGAGTCCCCAATCAGCACGTAGTCCATCATGAGGAGCTCCAAGGGCTGGCTGGTACGAATCACCTGGGGAACCGTCTGCTGTTCTGGGGACTTTGTCACCCCACAACGAGGGCACGCGAGGCACACTTCTTCCACCAACCGCTGTAGCCCAGGCATTAAGTATCGTCTCTGGAGCCACCGATAGGTCTTTGCCGTCCCCAAGTGTGCTCCTTCTTCATGCACCTCCACCACCAACATCCTGGCGAGGGGTTCTGGTACCACTACCTGAAATGCATTCCTCAGCTCCTGTGGTAAGTAGGTTCTCCGGTACAGCACTTCATCCTGCATGGTTAAACAGTCCCAGTGGCGCAAAACCTTCCCACCCAGCGGCGAGAGCTGACTTCGCTCCCACGTTGAAGGCCAATGGTCTCTCTCCTTCCAAGCCCGGATCTTCTGGATGTCGGGATCCATGGTTTGCTCCATAACCCACCTGGACTTTGGCTCCTGCAATAATAACGCACATATCGGGGTCTGTTCCTCTGTCTGCGGCACCTGCGCTGGTGGCACCACCCGTGTGAGGTCCGGTATCTCCTCCGCATCTCGTCCTTGATCGCCGGGGCCTCGTGGCCCTTGTGTTGGAAATCCGGAAAGAGCGTCCGCGTTTTGGTTGAACTTCCCCGGGCGATAGCGGGTCCGATACTTGAATTTGGCTAATCTGGCCACCCAACGTTGCTCTAGGGATCCCAATTTCGCGGTGTCCAATTGGACCAACAGGTTGTGATCCGTGACTATCTCAAATTCTGCGCCGGTAAGGTACTCTGCAAATTTTTCTGTGACAGCCCACACCACAGCCAGCAGCTCCAACTTGAAAGCGCTATAGTTCACTGGATTCCTCTCAGTCTCGCGGAGACTCCTTCTTGCAAAAGCGATCACTCTCTCCTGGAGAGTCCTGGATTTGGGCGAGCACAGCTCCCAGCTCCTGCTGACTGCCGTCCGTGTAGACAATGAAGGGCTTATCAAAATCCGCGTAGGCCAAAACCGGTGAATGAATGTCAGCCGACTGAACGCCACCTCTTGTGTTCCACCCCACGCTGTCACCTGACGCTTCGGCTCAGTGGGTAATCCTTTCAAGAGATCCGTCAAAGGCCTGCTATCTTTGCAAAATCCTGAACGAATCTCCGATAGTAACTGACCAGTCCGAGGAAAGCCCGCACCTCCGTCACGTCACCCGGTGTTGGCCAATCCCGTACCGCAGCCACTTTTTCAGGGGTACACCACATGCCCGAGGTACTCCAGGCTGGGCTTCAGGATGTGACATTTTCTCGGCTTCAGCTTCAACCCGAATTTCTCCAACCGTTGCAACACCACATCCAGCCGGGTGAGATGTTCTTCCAACGTGGGGGCGAAAACAATGATGTCGTCCAAATAAATGAGGATGGCTTCAAAATTCAGATCCCCCAGGCAGTGCTCCATAAGTCTCTGGAAAGTGGCGGGAGCATTGGTTAACCCGAAAGGCATCCGGCAGAACTCGAAGAGGCCCATGGGTGTCACAAACGCCGTCTTCTCCCGGTCCTCCTCTGCCACGGCCACCTGCCAATATCCACTGGCCAAGTCCAGGGTGGAGAAATACTTCGCTTTCCCCAGGGCCTGCCAGGGATTCTTCAATCCGGGGCAGTGGGTAGGCATCCCGCACGGTACAGTTGTTAAGTCGGCGGTAATCCACGCAGAAGCGAAGGGAACCGTCCTTCTTCTTAACCAAAACGATTGGCGCTGCCAAGGGCTCTTACTCTCGCGGATCACTTGGTTGTCTAGCATCTGTCTCAGCATTGTCTTGACCTCCTGGTAGAGTTTGGGTGGTATCTGTCGATACCTTTCCCGAATTGGGGAGGCATCGCCGGTGGGTATCTGATGTGAGATCTCTTCCGTCAAGCCGAAGTCCTCTTCGTGTCTTGAGAACACCCGTTGCCTCCTCCAGAGAATCTCCTCCAAGCGCTTCACCCCTTCTGGGCCTAATTCCTCCACATCCACATCCATCTGCACCCGGATTACCTTTCCGTTCCAGGCATCAGTGGGCAACTCTGACTCTGTCTGCTGTACTGCCATTATCCACGGTGTCTTTGAATTGGGTAGCAACGTCAATTCCTCACTTCCCCTCACGCTATCTTCCTGAATCGCAACCACTCATGCCAAGAGGGCCCTTGCTGGTATCTGCTGTGGTCTGTCACTGAGGTTGCATAGCTTTACTGGCACACGCCCATGTTTCACTACCCCCAGCGTCCTTCCCACCAGAACCTCTTCCCCGTCCTTGTCCCGGTGCTCCGGCTCCACAAGGACCTCCAGGCCTTCAATCCGTCTGTGGGTGCCGATCTCCATGGGGATTACCAGTTCCTGTCGTGGGGGAACCTGCAAGGTTTGGCGTCCATTGCAAATGAGCCCCAGGGGCCCCGGGCCATTCGCAGTGATGCATCCTTCCCGTATTTGCGTCACCCTCTGAAATGCCTGTTGTACCGGCCTTTGTACTCCTAACGTCCTCCAATATCCAGGGCCCATCTTCGAGAACAGTTCTTGATCCAGACATTGCAGCACATTCATGCCCAGGATCACCGGTCCGTGTTGTAATCCAGAGCCAGCGACCACCACTATCCCTTTCTTCCCCAGTGACTGTCCACAGAAGTTCACTTCCATCCAGACCACCTCTACCACGGGGATGGGTGGGTTATTCGCTGCAGTGAGTCGGACCCAGGATCTGGCCTTCGAGGTCTGTAAGTGTGGGTAGTCTCTTCAGAAACACTCCTCAGACATCGTCGAAACTCGTGATCCTGTATCCATCAAACAGCGTTGCTTCACCCCAGCCAGTTCAGCAACCTCAACGGGGCACTCTCCAATCAACTCAGCCGAGTTGACGAGCCCTACCGCTCCGCTCCCTCCCCCCCCCCCCCCGGTGGCCCCCTGACCG
>WWET01007554.1:0-10680 GCA_011038615.1 Limnodynastes dumerilii | reverse complement strand
TTCCCTTTTTAAACAATGGCACTACATCTGCTATGCGCCAATCCCTTGGTACACAGCCTGTTGAGATTGAGTCTATGAAAATTAAAAACAATGGTCTAGCAATTTCTGAATGTAGCTCCATTAGAACTCTTGGATGTATGCCGTCAGGGTCAGGAGCTTTATTTATCTTAATTTTCTTCAACCGCCTTTGGACTTCTTCTTCTGTAAAACAAATATTATGTGATGGTACGGTTGGATTTCCATTTTTATGTATTATTCCTACCATTTCTTCCTCTCTAGTATACACTGAAGGAAAGAAAGTGTTTAATACCTCTGCTTTTTCCTTTTCATCATTTATCAATCCACCCATCTCACTTTTTAGGGGTCCTATATTGTCTTTTTTGATCCTTTTGCTATTTATATACTTAAAAAACTTTTTAGGGTTTGTCTTACTTTCTTTTGCAACTTGTTTTTCAGTCTCTATTTTTGCTAATCTGATTTCCTTTTTGCATTTCTTATTACATTCCTTATAGTTATGGAAGGACTCCTCAGTTCCATTAGATTTAAACAATTTAAATGCATGCTTCTTCCCACATATAAAAGTATGTGGAAGTGCTTAAACCTACTATTTCGTGTGTCATGAATAATTTAGACATGCGTCCTATCAGGTGCTAGTTTTTAAAAGTATCTGGTGTGTGATTGGGTGCTGTTGTTGTAGCATGCCCATCCAGCTCACTTGAAAATCACATATAAATACATCACACCAGCTGCTGTATGCTCAGAGGAGGATATGGAGGCTGTGCTCCCTTGAGGATATAAAGGTGCATGTGCCGTACCATTGTACTGCAGACTTCCGTACATAGCATGCGGAAGTCTGCAGACGTTATTACCTAAGAATGCGGTTCCAAGTGGTAAAGCAAGTTAAAGCACAGGATATGAGGTAAGAACTGTATGACTCATTGAGGTGTAGTAAAAAGAGACAATCTTGTAATAAAATTAAGAATATGTATGCCTAGTCAGTGACAGCTGTCATTGACTCTTGTGGTATTATGTTATATTGGGGAGCTGTTAAACTTATATGGGTTATGTTAAAGGTTCATCAGATTCAGTAGGCAGCCTGCTGACTGAGGCAAGCTAAACCATGGGTAAAAGCAAGTCAGACCTCCAGGTTTCTTTATCTCTGTACTTTTGGCACAGCATGCAATAACAAAGAGTGTATTATGTTTACCGATTCCTTGTCATCACCATCTTTATACAGTATTTGGCTAGGACTACATCTCATACCATTTTAGAAAGAAGAATGTAATGTTCATTATTCAGTTAACAACAGATCAACAAACATACACATCTGCAAGTGAACCACAAACTTTACACAGAAAAAAAACTGCTTTATCAAGACAAATAGCTGAGATCTACAGGGAATGATCTAAAAATTATAATTGTTAAATTATAATTGTTATAAATTAAATATATACTTTATTAAAATAATTTCATAAATATCATTATTATAAAATATATTATTATAATGCTTTTGTAATGCTCCCCTCCCCATTACTGGGCAAACACTAATTACCATAATTTCAAAACATGAGGCCTCCATAGGGCACCCTTAAGCCGACGTGTGTACTTATGCGTGTACGTACGTGCGTGTTTATCCACGCCCTCAAATGCCCATTTATATGCTCCCCCCACCCACTTTCACGTAACTTCTACTGTCCGGATAAAAACCACGCCCCTCCGTACATATGTCCCTAAGTGTGATTCACAAGTCCGTGCCGAAAGTACTTATGTGCGTAAATACTACGCAATGTGCATGGAAAAATTTACTTTGCATGCGCAGTTAATCCGCTCCTAAAAATACGCACGCAACCCCACACAAAAACGTTGAATACAGTCCATTTTTCCTTGGCAGTCATGTAACGTGATTTTGCAAATCCCTGCACATCAATGATTTTCTGCTGTTGACCTTTTTAAATCACTATATACTACATCCAGGGCCGGTGGGGTGCATCCAGGCGCCATGCTGGATAGGCGCTCAACCCCCCGCTCCCTGCAAGACAGCACTGACATGGACGCTGCTGTAAAAAAATTTAAGGTTAAATAACTCTGATGAGAGCGCCTTACAGAGCTTCACAGCGGCGTCCATTAATGTGTGACAGGCAGATGCAGTGCAGCAGTACCTCCCCCTGACACTAGAGTGACCTGAGGTCACATCAGCGTCAATCAAGCAGAGCACACCGCGGAGGAAAGGCAGCAGCCGGAGGAAGACTGCAAAGATAAGTAATAGGTCTTAGAATGTAAACACTGTTTGCTGGACAGAAATGATGGGGGTGCTGGGTGCTGGACAGACATGATGGGGCTGCTGGATAGACATGATGGGGATACTGGGTGCTGGACAGACATGATGGGCATACTGGGTGCTGGACAGACATGATGGGGAATACTGGGTGCTGGACAGACATGATGGGGGTTACTGGGTGCTAGACAGACATGATGGGGATACTGGGTGCTGGACAGACATGATGGGGGATACTGGGTGCTGGACAGACATGATGGGGATACTGGGTGCTGGACAGACATGATAGGGGATACTGGGTGCTGGACAGACATGATGGGGATACTGCATGCTGGACAGACATGATGGGAGATACTGGGTGCTAGACAGACATGATGAGGGTGCTGGGTGCTGGACCGACATGATGGGGGATGCTGGGTGCTGGACAGACATGATGGGGATGCTGGGTGCTGGAGAGACATGATAGGAATACTGGCAGCTGGATACAGATGATGGGGGATACTGGGTGCTAGAGAGACATGATGGGGGTACTGGGAGATGGAGAGACATGATGGTTACTTGGCGCTGGATACACAACCACAAAGCCACAACCATCAGCATTTACTACTTTTACCCCTACTTTAATTTACCTACTTTAAGTGCAGCTAAACGCACAAGAATTTCCTAGAAAAAAAGAAGACTTGATCACTTATAAACTCAGAGTTTGTGATAAACAAAGTAATTCTTTTGCAGAGTGAAAATGCCTGCACACCATTAAGTTACACTTAAGCATGAAATCACGAAATACGATTTGCAAAGCTACACACCTAAGTGTCCTCCCATGATACTTCCCCAGTTCTTACGGATCTTAGCAATTTTCCACTAACTAAACTCTCCATGCTTATCTTTGTGCAGAGTTTGCTTAAGTAAGAACGGAGTTGCTTAACCCAACCCATTCAGCCCTATTTAAATCCCCCCCCCCCCCCACGTTTCTTAATTTCCTTAATTTCCTTAAAAATTCTTACGGCTGTCACTAGATACAGAGATGAACTCATGTGTAATGGAATTTCTGGAATAAATATTGTTCTTAAAATTACCACACTATGGGGCTAATCCAGAGCTACACCCGCCGTAGTTAATACGGCGGCCGTATCGCAAGATCGGCTGAAAAGGCAGATGTTGCATGGTGTAACTACGGCAACGCCTGATCGTGGATTGGGCGTCTGTAGCACCAGTGTGGTAATGCTGGAGGGGGCGTCCCCCAGCATTACTACGCTGAGGTTAGTGCAGGGAGGCAGGGGGAGGGAGGGTAATGAGGCTGGGATTATGGCGTTATCGTACTAACGCCGCCGTCCCAGCGTATTTACACTCCCTTACGCCGGCTGAAGTTAGGGTAGCCTTCAGCCAGTGTAAGGCAGTGTAAATACAATAGGGCAGGGGGAGTGTCAGGGGGCGTCCCACGATGTAACGCTAAGCGTTAGTACGCTCAGCGCTACATCGTAGGTTTGGATCAGGCCCTATATTGCTATTCCTTGCATATGTTTTCTTATTGGGTCTCCCTGTTGATGAGGCAACAACTCACAGTTTTCTCCCTGGTGTGGTCTCCTATGAGAAGAGTTCCTTTTAAAGATACCTCTGATACACCTAAGGTCTTAGGACATCTGGTACGCTTATATACTGCACTTTTGCACAACGTTGTCATTTACAGCACCTGCACTTTATATTTATACTTATTTATTTATTTAATTAATTGTTTGTGTATATTTTACAAAAATACTACACTATCAGGCGCCTCCCATTCTACCAAGCTTTTTCTAGTTTAAATACGTGGGAACATACGGACATTTGTGAAAAGGACGGCTGCCCCCGAATAATTGGGTTAATCTTTTCAAAAGTTCTATTTGGACTGTGCACTGGGACACTTTATTGGACTTTACCTCTTGAATTGCGCTTTTGTCAATCTGGACATTGCTATATTATTTCTGAAGGTATTGTGGTCATAGCGCCACCACTGATTTATATCACCTTGTTTCAATAGATGTTTCAATGATGTAGAATGTTTACATTACAATTCATTAATTCATAATAAACTGTGACTTGACTTCCTACTATGCAATAGTCATACATTAACCAGCCCTCTGCCCACATACTAAAGCCACACAGGCCCCCTCCACATGCTACAGCTACACATTAACCTCCAAATAAAAAAAGTGTAGTACAACAAATTGGCACAAAACACAAAATTATTGCAGCCTACTGATATGATATGGTACGACCCACACTGTACACAAGTAAATAGAACAAATAAACGAAATAATCATTCAGTTGGCGCAGATGTGTATTATATAATCTGCTATAAATAGGGTGCAACAAAGATCAAGTACTATATATCAAGAGCAACAGTAATAAAAAAATAAAAAAAATAGAATAGGTACATCCCCTAAAGAGTGCACAATGGTAAAATAAAAATAAATCACTCAAAAATGAAAGAAAATATAAAAAGATTAAATATACTCAATGTCTATGAGGTCTATATACTTACCTGCCTCGTTACCTGTGAAAGAAGCTGCATCAGGCTAGCTTATCTTCACTGCAAGCCTGGCTGCTTCGCTCACACTATTTACAACTACACACCTCTCCTGCAAGGTCCTGCGATGATCCTCTGGGTTCTCGCAGGACTTCTCATTCAGGCGATGCTCCATTTCTACACTTTTTAGGTTCTGCCATGAAAAATCACTGCGCATATATTTATTTAAAAGTTGTTTTTTTATTAACGTTTTTATTTTTTATTAGACGTGTTTTTTTTTTTTACTGTAAAAGTATTCCAACGGTGTCCCTATACATATAACCCTTTTCCTCCCTCCAATAACAGGTATTAGGGGGAGGAACAGAGGAGTATATGGGGGCATCACTGGAATACTTACCCCTAATGCCAGCCTGAGCTGGCGTTAGTTTTATGCCAGGGAGAGGAGTATAAAATTACGCTCTGGCATTTTGTAAATATTAATAACTTAATTTTAATGGGATATTGACAGTTTTTAAGCGAACACTGGCACTATTGCATTAAAATGCTCTTTGTAAATAGACCCCTATATATTTTTCAGCTTTTGATGATAATGGATTTTCATATGCTGCAATCCTGAGCATACCTCTAAAGAACTGTAAGCATATGAAAATGTATTATTATCAAAAGCTGATAAATACATAGACATTGGGCCTGATCCAGACCTATGTACGGCCTCCATCATAGCAGGGAGTGCACGCATGCGCACAACCTTCAAAACAGGGAAATTACGGCCAAGTCGGCCGTAATTTCCTGGGCGGCCGTAGTTCCATTGAGTATAAAGTTTTTGCATCTTGTGGGAAAAAAATTTTTGCGTTACTTTCTTGCTGTAGCACTTTGGATTGGGATTACATTGGATTAACTTTCTATATTATTTTTTACCTTTGAGCAATTAATCTTTTTATATTTTCTTTCACTTTTGAGCGTTTTATTTTCATTTTACCATTGTACACTTTTTAGGGGATGTACTAATTCTATTTATTTTTTTATTTATTACTGTTGCTCTTGATATATAGCACTTTTTTTTATCTTTGTGGCACCTTATATATAGCACTGTAGTGATTTTTTCTACTTATTTCACACATTAACCCCCCTTTGCCCACATGCTACAGCCACATGTTTACCCCCCTGCTCATATGCTACAGCCACACATTAACCCACCCTCTGCCTACATGCTACAGTCACGCACTAACCCTCCCCTGCCCCATGCTATAGCCACATGTGGAAGTTAAAAGTCATATAGAGTCATATAGCAATATAGAGTCATATAGCAATAAAATAAAGATCCCTTTAAAGCAACAATATTAAAGTCTTTTGCGTGCGAATAAATAGGAAAAAAAGAATACGCGCGGTGGTAAACGTGCATAATTATGCAATCGGGTGTAGCTAACGTGCGTGCTCACATGATGACATGCGTAAGCATGCAGCCACGGGCTAACCATGTGAGTGGTCAACTCATTATTCAACGATATTTACATATTCTCTGATTTCATAACTAAGTAATGTGTATGTTTATATAAAAATGTGTTTTATGTCACTAAAGATGTGTTTTATTTAAAGGAGTCATTATTCACTGTTATAGAAAGACTTAGCTTAGGAAGATCATATTATTGTCATATTTGGATTTATAGTGTAGCATTTGATGTTGTATTAGTGATGATATGATTTATTATGCAATCACATCTAATGCATGCAAGTTATAGAGATAGATAAATTAATATTATATTTCTTTGTTTAAAACCGCATGGCATAGCCCATTGTATTTCATTAAGTAGACCCTGTGTAATATGTTAACAAAGCCACCAAGAGAACAAAAGGCTCATCAAGGACCAATCATCAAAGGATCCCTAAGATAACGAGAGGAGTCCCCCAACCAGATGTTAGAAGATCGGATTGCAGTGACATCAGCAACCTTTTGATAACGATTTTCTATAAAAAAGCTATACCTCATGGTTGCCTACTTTTGAAAGATAATTTTAGGGAGAAAAGTAAAAAGCATAGGGGTGGTCCCTGCGTCGCCGGGGGTTGTCCCTACATCACTGGGGGCAGTCCCTACGTTGCTAGGGGGTGGTCCCTACGTTGCCAGGGAGCGGACCCTGCATTGCCGGTAGAAGGGCGGTCCCTGCGTTGCCAGGGTTTGTGTATGGGTGTCCTGCAAATTATCCAGCCCTCCCTCAGTATCTCCCATCATGTGCCTCCAGCCCCCCCTCAGTTTCTCCCATCATGTGCCTCCAACCCCCCTCAGTATTCCCCATCATGTGCCTGCAGCTCCCCTCAGTATTCTCCTCCATATTTCTCCAGCCTTTCTCCTTTTTACTTACCTTTGTGTCCCGCTTTCCTTTCTCCTCCGCAGCGCTCTTCTGACTACCCGCATATTTTCAGTCCTGGGCCCCACAATTTCTGATGGCGGCCCTGCATACTTGTTATCATGCTGGTTGAATACTTAAATACATGTTGCTTGTCATACTTATCATGCTGGTTGGAAAAAAGTTTGAAACCTGCAGGCCTATGGAATAATTCAGTAAGGATTTAAATGTATTTTCCTTAATAGTAAATTTGTTTACTTCAAAGCGGGGTTGTCAGTATAATCTTGGAATGGCACCAGGTCAGACTATACCAGATCCAAGATATATTAGTCATTCCATTGCTGCTGGAGGCATAGTTCTGCCAAAATGTAAACAGAAAAGTTTTTGCAGTTCTCCATCTGCCCCTTCGCTCAGCATTTTATCTTCCATATGGTTGTCATTGTGCAGTAGGTAAACATAATTAATCTATACAAAAACAACTCAACCCTGCAAGCCAAATTATTAAAATTTTAGCAAATTAAAGATGTAATATAAGTGAACTCATTTTAACAGCTGCCAGCTGACTACATCTCAACAGATTATTTGTGATTTAGTCCAATTTCCTTTACTGCTGATTGAAATATGTATAAACAAATCCAGACCTATAGTTTGACCTATATCTTGTTGGGGATAAGACAAAGCATTACCTGCATACTAGCGTTCTACACTATACCACAATAGCACAAATGGTTGCTGTTCTATGCAGAAATATTATTATTTTTTTCTATTTTGTTATAAATATAAACACATAGGGCTGAATCCAGACTTAGTTAAGTGCTTGAAATTAGTTACTCCTGGGCTAATCCATGTTGATTTCAGGGTAGACAAGTTAATTGCATTCTTTGCATGCAGGGATATATCTTTGAATTGCTTACTGCACACAGATAGTAACCAGTATTACTGCGCATGCGTAGTAGAGCATATCGGAAAACTACGGCTGCATTTGCAATGTGGCCGGAGCTCTGCATACAGCTCACAATAACCACACATACTATAACCTCACATTACCACCTCTCCCCCTCATACTTTAACCCCCAAAAAGCTTTTATAAGTCACTTACCTGTTTTGTCTTCTTCCTCACCCTCCATCCTCTGCAGCGCCTCTTCTTCTGCATGACGCTGACGTCAGCGGTACACAAACACATCTCCCGGACTGTTGCGTCCAAGCTCTGTGTATGTGTTGCTATGGCACTGTGTATGTGACAATACAGTGTCCGGGAATAATACTATCTCCCAGGATTCCGGGAGTCTCACGGACATTCCGGGAGAGTCGGCAACCATGCTATACCTAACTCGTTTGACAGTTAAATGTGTATCCCTTCCCTGTGAAGCTCATGCCAGCGTTGGTATTCTTGCGTGTATCTTGGAGCGCCGCTGTTTGGATTAATGCTCAACTTTAGTAATCCATCTTTTTATGTTTTGGAACATGTAAATGTGTATCCTGCTAGGACCATGCAGGATATGACTCTGGGCTGGGCAATGCATGCTGGGGAAGTTGTTTACTGCTCAGATAGTTGTATGCTGGATTGTGAGAGAGTAAAGCTGTAAGAGTTCCAGCAGCCCCCAAACTCTGTACCATTTGACTGCTGCAGTCACATGACCTAGTGACAACTGGAGGTTCCTCTGCTGCAGGGGATTTCAACTACAGAGGAGCTGGAGCAGGGGCAGCGCGGCTGTGGAATCTCTCTCTGCAGAGCTGCTATAGAGAGTCACGGCAGATGAACTCTTCATCCACCAGCTCTGCTGACAGCTTTAAAGGAAAAAAAACAAGCCCAAAAACCGCAATGCGCGGCAAGCAAAAAAAAAGCAGCGAGCACAGAAAAAAACAAGCCCAATGCCGCTTGTTATAAGCGGACTTGGCAACTATGTTAGCATGTGTGTGAGACTTATTGCGCATACGGCATGCCGTCATCGCCACGCTACCGGGTTTTTTTTTCGCGATTTTTTTTAAAATTTTGACAGTGGGTTGCTCTCTTTCTGAAAACAGGACATTTTGGTGTCCTGTGTGTGCATCCTAAAAACTGGATGGTCCCGTTTAAAACGGGACATATGGTCACATTAACCATGACCCTCTGTTACAGCGCTGGGGAGACAAACCCCACAGCACTGCTTAACAATAAGCTAAAGTTTCACAGGACAGGTAGGGTGGGGTGCAGTGGGTGATTGCTGGGCTGGCGGGCCCCCTAAGCCGCCAGGCCCCGTAGCAACTGAACCCATTGCACCCCCTATAGTTACACCCTTGCTCAGAGGTCTGGCCTGCTCCATGTAAGGAACTGCAGGATGCATGGAATCAACTTCCATAAACGTTGAATTTTGTGCATAGCCTAGTGTTCTGGGCATGCGCATTGACTTCAAAACAGCTGATTTACAGAAACAGGCTGCATAAATTAGCTGTTGTAAGGGAGTTTGGATCCAGTCTTGGATAAGGTACCTCATAATGTATTTTGAAAATCTCTATAATAGTAAATATAATTCTTACACTTTGTTCTTTTTCCAAAACAGTACACACAAATGTACAAACCTTCCACTAAAAACACATTTTATTTTTCTAAAACAGTGATTGGTTAACATTGAGAATGCCTTATTACAATTGACACATCTGGCTTACATTGAGCAATGGGTTCTGGCACCATGTTTTTTTGCTAAAATGCTTCTTTATACTGTAGTAAAATAAACACTGAAGTCTGCCTGTTGAGAATGGGTGTGCTTCGCTGTTTAGTAAATCTGTCTTGCGACATATTACTTTGTAGCAGCGAGGTGCTGACTGCTGGCAGTTTTTGGCAATCTACCATCAGATAAGATGACGCCCATTTTTGATTGTTGTGCATCTATTGATTGATGTACCTGTAGCTACACACCAGTCAGATATACACTAGTTAAGTAAATAAAAACTCAGAGGCATGTTTTGTGGTTCAAAAAGAGGACAGGGAGGAATTAGAACTTATGTTATTGTTTTAGAAATGTCATTAGCAGGTAAAAGGAGATGTCAGAGATGTTCTACCAGACATTAATAATATAAACATTCCTTGTCCTTTGCGTTCCCAGTGGTTGTTATCCAAAATGGGGGACCCAACCATCAGCTATGCTATCCCATAAGATTTTCAACACATAGGGTATACTTCCTGTGACATTGCAAAGTCAACCCATTGCCCTTGTGCCACACTTACAGCTGACCCTCACTGCTACTGCCATGGCAAGGGATGCTCCAGTACCTCTGTCCACCACCCCCTTTAAACCAATTGCAAGGCACCCATCAAGTCATGTATGAAAATTTTCATCATCCACTAGGTGTGCGCCATCCACCCTTACAGGTGGCCTGATCAAAAGCCATATCCTGATGGGGTTCCTACTTGGGAAGTTAGGAATTTTAAAGTTGTGAATTTAAGCTTATCAGACATAGAACTTTCGTTGCCAAAATCTCACTGAATTCCAGGACACCTGGTTCTGATGTTAGAGATGTTGTATTATCACCAAATAAGGGGACAGATTACAGTAATTCAACTTAAAAGGTGAAACTAA
>WWET01007553.1:32715-47251 GCA_011038615.1 Limnodynastes dumerilii | reverse complement strand
ATATATATACATATAAAATATTCTGGCTCCTTGTGACTCCAGACTGGTTGGCCACCCCTGTAATAGAACATTCTGAAGCTACACACAACAGTAATGATACCTGTAAAATATGTAGCTTTCTCTTTTAATTTAAAAAATAAATATATGTTCCCTCAATTAAAAATAACAACCCCCCAACAAACAAAATTGATTATAAATTTTTGTTAATAGAAAGCAATACATTACTATTTTTTTTGTGTAAACTTTGTTTATTGGTTTTAACAAACAGTAAAACACATTAACAAACAGTTTAGGAAGTTACATACAAGTCATTAATAACCTCAGTAACAGCCACAGGATATAACAACAAAGATAATCGTCAAAAACAAAACATCGAAGAGGTAATACAGAAAAAAAATAGAACAAGCCTTAAAGGGGGCTGGTTAACAATATAAACTAATGTAACAACCTCACCACTCCTTTGAAAGCTAACAGGTAGCTGAACTGTTTTCCTAGATACTATGGGGTTGAGGTGGGAGGGGGGGGTGGAGAGTTAGGGTTGGTGGGAGGTTCTAACTTGAGGATACACATTACTTCGACCGGACTAAGCAGTTATGGTGGTGGCAGAGGATGAATTAAACAATATCATATAATACAAGAAATATCAACCGGATGAGGAAATGGCTTTTGAGGAAAGGGAGAATAGATTTGTGGGTCAATCAGTAGATAGGGGGAGCTGGAGAGACTGTGAAAATGGTGGCATAATTTATATTAAGCTAAGTGATTTATATGTGTCGGAGACTTTGAAAAATACCCAGAGCGCCCATGTGTCTCGGAAGGACTCATATGTGGAGATGTCAGAGAATTGAATATCATCCATGGACATGTAGATATGAATTTTGTTTATCCAGTCCATGGTCGTGGGAGGGAGGGACGATCTCCACCTGACAGGGATTACTGCCTTGGCAGCATTACTGGAGATGGGAATCCAATTGAGAATCCAAAAGAGTGTAGAGAAAGGAATCTCCTCTCCCAGGATGGTCTTGGAAATGTGCGGGACCAAATTCCAGACGTTGCTAAGGACAGGGCAGGACCACCATATGTGTAACATAGATCCCACCGTGCCATGGCACCTCCAGCAAAGATCTGGCACTGTGGTGTTCTGTACCACCTGGAGAGTATTTTGTATGACCTTTCAGTGATCTCTACACTTGGAGAGCTCGAAGATGAAATGTTAAATATTTTGTCCCATTTTTCTTCTTCTATTGTCAGACCCAAATCATGTTTCCAGGCTTTGATAAAGGGGGATGCGTGATCAAAAAGATAGAGGATGAGCAATTTATAGATACAAGATATGGCATGCTTTGGGCGATCTGGGGCCTGACAAATGACCTTGAAGAGTTTGGGAGGATTTATAGGTAGTGCCTGGGTGGACTTACGACATAAGAAGTGCCTCACCTGGACATATCTCCAGAATTCAATAAGACATACAGCCAAGAAAGGGTGGATTTTTTAGATGTCTCTGTGTATATTGATGATTCCCGCCGCCTCTGTACAGACCTATTTCGGAAACCCACAGCCACCAATACCATCTTACATAATTCCAGTGCTCACCATCTTAATGTAATAAAAAACATCCCCAAGGGCGAATATCTGCGTTTGCGGAGAAATTGCTCAAATACAGAGCAATTTAGACTCAGGGCTGATGAGTTAAAATTACGGCTCTTGGATCGTGGATATCCTCAAAAAGTTCTCTCTAAGGCCTTTCACAATGCCCTTAGAACAGAGAGAGAGTCCCTTCTTTTCAGGAAAAAACAAGCTCCAAAACCTAATAAAATTCGGTTTATTACAAATTACTGTGAGCAAGCCCATGAGATACAGAATATTATAAACAAACACCTTCCAGTTTTGAAATCTGATGCCTCTCTAGATTCTGCCTTCGATGCCTTTGTCCCCATGTGTTGGAGACGAGCCAAGAACCTACAAGATCTCTTGGTAGATAGCTATTTTGTAACAAAAAATAAACCTACTGTAAAATACTTTGGCACTTTCCCATGTGGTGGTTGCAATATTTGCATATACATACACAAAGTATTGGAAATCAAAGATCGTTTCAAATGGATCCATAAATTATGTTTGTATGCAAATTGCAACACAAAAAATGTCATTTATTGTCTCACATGTTCTTGTCAATTATTATATGTCGGCAAGACAAAACGATCTTTCAAAATCAGACTTGCCGAGCATGTAAGATCTATCAAAAACAGCATTGCGGACAAAGCAAAGTGCAAACATTTGACTCCAATTGCCAGACATTTCTACCTAACACACAATTCTAATCCTGGCACCTTACAGGCTTTTGTGTTGGAAAAAATCACCCCTTCTCTTCGGGGTGGTGATATTGATCAGGTCCTCCTACAAAAAGAGGCACGGTGGATTTACCTCCTGAATAGTATATCCCCTAATGGATTAAATGAAAATGTATCCTATATTCCTTTTTTATGAGTTTATAATGTTTTGGGCTAGCATTGTATTACTTTTAGATAGATCTTTGATATATTGTGGTGCATATTTTCTTGTATACATTTGATCTATGCCCCATATTGTGTCACTTAAAATGTCTGTTTATTCCTTATTTAGGGATTCTATTCAATATACTAAATAAAATAAAAATAAAAATGGTGAAAGGTAAAAAGTAAAAAAGTAAAAAATAAATGGTATCCCATGATCTTTATCAATTAGATTCTCTCTCTTCTATACTCTGATTAGAGATATACAATCTGATCCTCTTTGAGTACATTGTATTACTTTTAGATATACCTTTGATATATTGTTTTGCATATTTCCTTGTATACATTTGATCTATGCCCTAAATTGTGCCACTTAAAATGTCTGTTTTATTCCCTATACAGGGATTATATTCAATATACTAAATAAAAATAAAAATGATGAAAGGTAAAAGAAAAAAATAAATGGTATTCCATGACCTGTTACCAATTAGATTTTCTCTCTTTTTATACTCTAATGAGAGATATACAATCTGACCTTTTTTGAGTATATATGAATAAGTATATCAATACTACAGACCGCCAGTTAAATACTGCTAATACCCTGTTTTGATGTCCCATTTAGCTCTATTAAAAATAGTATATATTTCTCTGCTGCTTTTTTTGTGTTTATATTATTGTTTTTTGTTTTTTTGTTTTTTGTTCTTTTATTTCGTTTCATTTATTTGAATAAGATATATCCTGTATTCCTTTTTGGTGCGTTTTTCTGTGTTTTTTGCTATATAACTGTTTTTTAAATTCTATTTATTTAACATCAGGTGAGGCACACTGATTACTCTAGCCGCGCGGAGAAAGTCTGCTCTGCCCTGATTGGTCCAACACCTGTGTAAAAGCCCTCACCGCTGACAGAAACAAACTACCTTGAAAAAGCCTCTACTGAGGCGAAACACGTGTCGGTCTTTTCGTTTGTGGGATCCGTCCGCGGTGCACCGGAGGTCCCGTTCCCGTATACCCATATCCAGCTTGCAAGTGATGTTAAGTCCCTCTTGTTTTTTGTTGCTTTTGTTGCTTCGTTCTGTATGAGTGTCTGCCTTTTTGATCTAGATAGACAGTGTAGGGCCAGCTTACTGCCCGGAAGGGTGACTGAATGAATAAACTTCTCTCGCTTGAATCGCTGACCTAAGCAAAAGAGCCCCACTTCCTGCCAGACCTTGAAGGACAGGAGATCCGTACCGGGTGAAAAGGCCAGCTTAGCTAACAGCGAGCGGACAGGAGAAGCCGGGGATGAGATGGACGGCAAGTCCCTGAGAGCCTGCCAAGCTACCAACGTTGGGGTTATGGTGGGATGGGAGGTCCTAGGAAGAGGCGCAGTCCATGGGGCAAGGGCAGCAGGGAAGCCGAAGCTATGCCCCTCTATAGCTATCCACTGCTTGTTATCCAAGTTTAACATCCACTCCATTATTCTAGTTAGTAACGCTGCTCGATAGTAAGTATGGACATGGGGAAGTTGAAGACCCCCTTGAGCCTTTGGTTTATAGAGGATCTCTAATTTCACTCTTGGCTTTTTACCTTGCCAGATAAAATGGCGGATCACTTTCTGGAGGTCTGTAAAGCATTACCTTGGGATCTGAATTGGCAGAGTTTGTAACAGGTAAAGTATTTTTGGGAGAGAATTAATTTTAAATATATTTATTCTACCTACCCAAGAATATATACCTGATATACCATTTTTGAAAATCTGATTTGATCCTTGTAAGTAGAGGGGAGAAATTTAGTGAGTAGAGTAGGGAGGTGTTTGTGGAGAGTGTGACGCCTAGGAATCTAATGTAGGAGGGGTTTCATTTAAATGGGAATGCTCTCTGAAGTGTTTTTTATGATTTGTGGTTGGGCTGTGAGGTTAAGTGCTTCAGATTTGGAAAAGTTGATTTTGAAGTTTGATAGTGCACTAAAAGTTGCAAATTCCGTAATCAGATTTGGTAGTGTAGTGACAGGATTAGTGAGAATTACCATAAAGTCATCCGCCAAGATGGAAAATTTGTACTACCAGCTTGATTCCAATGGATTCTCCCTGACCGCTCTCACCAGAGCCTCCATGCACAGCACGAACAGCAGTGGCGACAGCGGGCAACCCTGGCACGTACCATTGCGTATGAGGACAGGTTGGGAAAGTGTACCATTAATCTTGATACTAACAGTCAGGTCTGCATAAAGTGCTAGTATCCGTTCTCTGCAGCGGGGACCCAGGTTAATGCGTGTCAAGACCTCCGACAGGAACGCCCATTCGATCCTGTCAAAGGCCTTCTCAGCATCAGTTGATAGATGGGGTGCTAAAACCAACCTGGTCAGTATGAATCAAGTCTGGGAGGAAAAGCTTCAGCCTATTTGCTAACAGCTTGGCATGTAATTTAAGATCTACATGAAGAAGTGAGATCGGGTGGTAGCTGGGACAGAGAGCTGGATCCTTACCCTCCTTGGGGATGACTGTTATATGGGCTTCTAAACTTTTTGTGGGGAATTGCAACTGGTCCGAAATGGAGTTGAAGAATTTAAGTATCAGGGGGGAAGATTTAATGGCGTCAGTTAATTCTTCCTCCGTAAAAAAGGCCTATCAAGGAACTCTGAGTCACTCTCCTGTAAGGATGGGAATTGGATCTTGGCTAGATAGTCGCGTATCTCGTTTCTCAGACACATTTGGGTATTAAGATCGAGGGCTCTCTCAAGTTATATAGGCCATTGTAATAGGTGCTGAAGGCAGCGGCTATATCTTCATTGAGGTGACGCAGATTCCCCCGTTGGTCTTGTACGGAATGAATATCAGCCAAGGCCCTTTGTTCCCGTAGCACATTGGCCAGCATCTTCCCAGGTTTATTGCTCCAGGGTTTTATTCTAGGTCTCCCCACGGTGACGGAAATATAGATGGAGGTGTGGTCTGACCATGTAGAGGTGCCAATTTGGGCTTCACGTAGGAGGTGGGGGTATCTTTGACTGATAAAGAGGTAGTCTATCCTCGAATAAGTGGCACGCGGGGAAGAGTAGAAAGTGTAGTCTCTACTGTTTGGGTCAATTAGTCTCCAGGTGTTGGTCAGCTGATGGTCGTACTTTACATATAGCTCGGTGGTCTTTCTCCAGGTGGCATGTTCTCCCTAAGGAGGTATCCTGCTGAGGTGTCATCACCCAGTTGAGATCTCCTCCTAGGATAACAACATCCTCCATCCTCTCCGTGGCCCTCTGCAAAGAAGATCGTGCCTGGCCCAGATTGGGGGCATAGAAATTAATAAAAGTAAAAAACTGGTCAAAAATCTTATAAGTCACTATAATACCTCTGCCTGATTGAAGTCTGTGAGTTTGAGTTTCTTGCATAGATATCCTTTTGGAAAAAATAATTGCCATTCCCCGGGATTTCCCTTTACATAACTATTTTTATCTATAAGTAAAGAATAACTCACTTAAGTACCATTCTTTTAATTTTTTTTTAAATGTTATTCAATTTTTTTCTTTACATGATTTTTTTGATTTTTATAAACATAAAATACATTTTTAAAGTTTATCTTATTGCATCATAGATTAGAAAAACAGCTACTTCTTTTTATAGCATTTAAAAATAATCATGGCCACACCTGCACAGCTGACGTCCTGCTATATGACAACAGAAATATATGTGAGTGTTACATGACCTTACACCCACGTCTTCAGCTAAAGTACATGTTTAAAAAAAAAAAACAACTACGTGAAAATGACGTTTTGTGTATTTTGTTCATTTTATGTCAGTAACAAAATGAGGTATGTTCTGTAGACAGTGTACTGTACATTCCAGAACAATATATTCATGCTCTCAGAAGTAGCCAGAGGCAGAATATTGCAAAGACCTGGGTTGGTCTAATATCTAACATTGTCATTAAACTATTAATAGATAAAAGTGTTTCTAGGGGGAAAATAGATTTTTAAAAAAGTGTCCTCTGCCTCATATATTAAATAAAATTAAATAAAATTGATTGTTGTTTGATTTTGAGCAGATATACATTTATAAATTAATGAATAAACTATTTTAAAGGCACTAGATTTATGGATATTTTTATTTTAATGTCAATTTATTTAACGCACTGAGGTCTGGCAGTCCGCACAGAAGAGGGGAGTGACCTCCCGTTACTCCCCTTTCTCGTGCCGAGTTAGTAGCACTTTCGCTGTTATAACCATAAGTGTCCTGTGCTGATCAGTGGTCCGTACAACCACTGATCTGCACGGAACTGTTAAATGTCCCCCCACCCACCTTAGGGAGTTTAGGTGGACGAGGGGATGGATCTCCAGGCAGATCCATCCAATTAGATACAAGGGGATTTGAGGTATGAGGGCGCAACTCTAAAACAAAGATAAGCAGCCACAACACCTGTGGAGTCCACCTTTCTCCACTAATTATGGAACAAAATGAATTATGGTGGTGAGGGCGCTATTAATAAATGCGCACTAGGGCAATTAGCTAAGGATGTAATAATCCTAATTGAGGTAGGGAATATAAATATAAAATACCCTTTTTAAATAAAACCCAAATTGAAATGATATTATTTCAAACAACACAAGGTATTAAAATGAGATACTGATGTGAAAAATTGCTGCAGTGGCAAGGAGTGAATGAATATCTAAAATTACTATATAACCATATGTAGCAATGCAGGAAAAACATGAATAAGAAACTGACGAATAAGAAACCAACTTCAGCCCTGAATAAGAAACTGACGAATAAGAAACCAACTTCAGCCCTGAATAAGAAACTGACGAATAAGAAACCAACTTCAGCCTCGTGAGTTAGCAGCACTTTCGCTGTCATAACCATAAGTGTTCCGTACAATCACTGATCTGCACGGAACTGTTAAATGTCCCCCCACCCACCTTAGGGAGTTTAGGTGGACGAGGGGATGAATCTCCAGGCAGATCCATCCAATTAGGTTCTGTATGCCTACAGGTCCATTGTGTAACATCTAGCATGCTCATGTACACTTCCATAAAATAACACAACCTTCGCAGCAGCCTAAGGAAGTCAGGTGACTCTGAATCCTGCCCATAGTTATACATGATTAAAATGTGCATGCTCCTTTTATTACATAAATCCTATATATTGATATACTATTCTAGACAATTATTTGATAAATTAAACACATATATGAATGTTAGGTCTGATTTGAGTGAAAGATTGAAGTTGATGAACTTTAATAAATTTAACATTGAGAGGTTTCAGAAGCTCAGTGTTGCCAGTTGACCAATCTACTGTGTGTGGGTGTTATGGGCAGTCCGTCTGGCATTGTGTGGCGAAACCCAGCTCTTCCGGCTGCCTGGACTCCCGCACTGTGACTGGCTGCAGTTGCTCCTTGTGTTTATGGGAACCCCAGCTCTTCCACCTGTCGGGACTCCCAGTCTCTCTCTATGCTAAGCAACCTGGACGCCCCTTACATCGTACTGGGCGTGAAGTTGTTAGATTGGTGATACTGGGACCTCAGCCAATAACGTCAGGGGGGCTTGTCCAAGGGCTACCTGTGATTGGACAGCCTCCCTGTAAATATGCCGGCAAGAGCACATTGTTCTTGCTGGTTATAGCTTCTGCTACCCTGCTCCTTGCTGTTCTGCTCTGTGCCTTGCAGTGATAGTCAGCATTGATTCCTGAGTGCCCTTTCCTGCCATTCCGTTCTCCTGTGTTTCTCCCTTCCTGTCCTCTCTTGCCCTGTCAGTGTTTGCTGCATTACCCTCCTGTGTTCACCAGTTCCTGCTCCCTCACTCCCTGCTATGTTATTGCTGATTGATGTGTGTTTCTGTGAGTGTGAGCGCTAGTGCGTCCATTGTCTGTTGTGGTATGGTCTTCGGGCCTGATCCAGACCTACGCCCGCCGTCGCTAGGATGCCGGGCGTAAGATCTGCTGAAAAGCCGATCTGCGCATGCGCCGGGCAGAAATTGCCTGGCGTCGCTACGGCAACGCCCGATCGTGGATCGGGCGTCCGTAGCAGCGTTGTAGGGACGTCCCCCAGCATCCCTACGTTCAGGTTAGTGTAGGTGGGCGGGGGAAGCTAGTCTAATGAGGGTGGGAGGATGGGCTAGGCGGCCATACGCTCCTGTGCGTATGGCCCCTTCCTTACGCCAGCTGAAGTTAGGGTAGCCTTCAGCCGGTGTAAGGAAGGGGCCTTACACGCACGCATGGGGGCGGCAACCTGCTGGGTGTCCTGCAGCAAAGCCTATCCTCACCATCAGAGGCTCTAGTGAACACCAAGCCCCAGTTAGGCTCTGTGCTCCAGCGAGTTGTTCCCTAACAGTGGGCTTATTGGATTGGGCTATTTTCTTATAATAGAATGATCCATCGTTGGACCTGATGCAGACTTTAGAAATGTGGATGTTTTCTGCTCCTTGGCAGAATTTCATATGTGCACCTATAAGGCTTACTCACTCAAATCTGGACCCTTAGGGGTCTATTTACTATCATGAGTGCATCGAGCGCTAATGATAGCAGCCAGACTCAATGCGCCTGGCAGGACCGTGGGTAGTATTTACTAATACTCACCCCTCCGGCAAGGTCCTGCGATGGTCTGCGGGAGACAAAGTCCCGGCACATGTGCAGTGACTAACTTTTGGGACTTGAAAAGTTAAATACACTGCACAGGCGCCGGAACTGGAACTGCAGAGAAAGACGCCGGACAGGTAAGTTTAACTGTCTTTAATTGTTTTTATTTTAATGTTAATGGGCCGGATCCAGAACTACGTCCGTCTTCCGTAGTTCAATAAACCGCATATACGCAAAAGACCGCATATACGCAATCTACGTATCGAAACGATACGCAGCTTACGTACAATAGCTACTACGCATGCGCAGTAGCTACTGTTTATTAAACTACGTCTGTCTATGGAAGACGGACATAGTTCTGGATCGGGCCCAATGTTTGTAAGGTGTTATAAATAAGAATAGGGGCATTTTATGAAGGTAAATCTTCTCCTTCTTACACATACACCCGCTATGACCTGGTGTAGCATTGATCTGCCGATTGCTCAAAATCAAACAGACTATTTTAATATATTTATTACTGTTTTACATTTTTCTTAGGAAAGAAATGCACCTACGGGCATAAGTGCAAGTATTATCACCCAGAAAGGGGCAATCAGCCACAGCGCTCAGTAGCGGATGAACTGCGTGCCATGTCTCGCAACAACATCGCCAAAACTGCCAGCGAAATTGGGTTGGTCAAGAGCAACAGTGTTCCATCCAACACCAAGATCGACATCAACTCAGATGTGAAGCGCTCAACACCAAAGAGGCAGTCAGACCCTAGTATTAGGACTCATGCTTACGATATGGAAGAGAAACTACCCACCAAAAATAAATTGGAAACTAGGTCTGTGCCATCTTTAGTTAGTTTATCAAGTGTAAAACCCCAAAGTACAACGCCATCTAGAAATGGACTACTCAACTCTGTGCATTTACCATCTCAGGACCAAGCTCCACCTGGGCTTTATCCCTACCCAAAATGTGAGTCCCCGGTGGATGTCGGATATTACTCAATGATGAGCAGGTATAATAATAAGGGGGCTGGCATATGGATGGCAGGTATAATAATAGGGGGCTGGCATATGGATGGCAGACCTAATAATAGGGGGCTGGCATATGGATGGCAGACCTAATAATAGGGGGCTGGCATATGGATGGCAGACCTAATAATAGGGGGCTGGCATATGGATGGCAGACCTAATAATAGGGGGCTGGCATATGGATGGCAGACCTAATAATAGGGGGCTGGCATATGGATGGCAGACCTAATAATAGGGGGCTGGCATATGGATGGCAGACCTAATAATAAGGGGCTGACATATGGATGGTTGTTCAATAAAAGGGGCACATACTAGACCCACTGGTCTGGGCGATGCAAGAAACACCCACTTTCTTCGACACGCCCAATGGGTGGTACAAGACACACGCCCTCTACCAAAATTTTGTCCCTCTTTCGAATTCTCAAATGTTGGGAGGTATAAATAGTGCCACGCTCATTCTGAGTCCAGCGAGCAGTGTGCCACCCACCGAAGTGTGCCGTCTCGCCCACCGCAGTGTGAATCAGAGCGCACACCGGAAGCTGTCTCCCTGCAGTGCACCAGCCTGTCACTCGCCTGTCTTCAGTGGACCTGATCATACAGGCTGTTTGAGGTGCGCTGCGCTCCACTACCCCTCCCACCTTATAGATAAGCGGGTTCGCTTTTCATAAAACCAAACCCACCCATAAAATCATCCATAAAATCCGAGTACCGAGCAAGTCTGACTCGGTATTCGGTACTCTGGCATCGGATCTCGCAAGATGCCATTTTAGGGCCCAAGCTGACCTTTTGCACCTGGGCCCATGAACCTTTAGCTACGCCCCTGTCAGAATGCATTGATTCCTGTACAATAGCAGGGTGTAATGTCATTGGGGTAGATCCAGAACTACGTGTGCCGTACGTTTATTCGCGGAGCGTATTTTCGTGCACGTAAGTTTGCTACACTCCCCTGGGCACACCCCTTGCACGGACGTATTTTGTCAAGATACGCTTCCCAAACCCTACCTTAACTTTTTCACATGTAACCGCTGTCATACGCACACGTACGTATGGGCTGAACGAATTTACGCAGCTAAGCACGCCCATACTGTACACTTTAAATACCACCCCCGCCTACTTCACGTATTTCAGACGTATTTTGGAGTAACGTAAATTTGGCACGCCCACACGTAAGTATTTATGTGACACATACGTGAATGGCCCATACATTCACAATTACGCTACGTGAATGAGCGTATTTTCTATGGTGCGCATGCGCAGTGCGTTCTAAACAGCGATTTTACGTCTCCGCCACGCGTAAATTCGTTTCGAAGCGTTGTTCTGGATCAGGCTCATTGCAACTATCTAACTCACAATTTTGACATTAACCCATTGTACTGACATTACAAATACTACTTGATATATAAAAGATACTTGGAAATAATCCATCTTACTTGCCTAGCCGGTTCCCAATTACAAAAGACTGACATTTATAATAAAGTAAAGGGACAACATAAATACATACCCTCCAACATGACCCATTCCATTAGGTACAAAATGCTCTGCTCCTCAGTTTCCAACTTTCAGTTACCATGGTAACCACCTGTGTTTAAGAGGCAAATAGTTTTTAAAATATCGGTTCATTCATTTAACCTGGGTGAGTGACTGTTGGAATCTCTGGAGCGGATTATATTGTACCTAATGGAGTGGGTCATGTTGGAGTCTCTGTAAATATAGGGCACAAGACAGTGTTCCTTAACCTGTTTTATTTGAGTATTAGTGGTAAATATTGTATAATTAACATTAACATGAGCATGATGTATTACTCAGCTGGCATTTGTTGAAATATGAAGTGTTATTAATATGTAGAACCACTAAATGCACAAAAGCAAAGTGTAGAAACACTTGCTATAGCCTAATAATCACTTCAATAGCACACTGGCCTCATTTCCTGAGCATTTAACAGGCTTCATCCAGCTGACGTTTGCTGCCCCTCTTGGCCTCTTCTTCATTTTCGTTGGCTTGTGCTCCTCATCTGATATTACTGGGACATTTAAATGAGTCTGAGTAATGTTTGATCACTCGGGAATTTACATTGCTCCTAGCTTATCCCTCTCACGCATGTTGGTTAATGAAACTGAGAAGCAGGGACCTTGAATGGTCTGTTACATCTACCAGTGTCAAATTACTCAGTGATTTACAGAGTATGGAAAAGGAGTCCATTTACTGTGGAGAACAATAGGAGTTGGCTGTTATACCAGTATAAAGTTGTGGTACCTTTATGAGGATAAATAGCACTGCACTAAAGGCGTCAGAGGTGGGGATGCAAGGGGGCAATTTACTTTCCCCCAAAATGGTAGGGGGAAACAGCTCAATGAGAGCTGCAAATGAACTGTCCCAGGGTCAGCAGTGCATAGCGCTAATACGTTAATTAGCAGCACAGGGCGTCTGACATATGCGCTGCTGCGCTTCTGTGGAGGAGAACTGACAATGCGACATAGACATGCGTATATTATAGTATGTGCCATTACTAGACCCCTAATATAATCCATATATAATATAGTATGTACCATTGCTAGACACCATATGTTATACGCAGGGTTGCCAACTTTTGCCAGCTTCCCTCTGGGAGCTCCCGGAGAGAAGCTAGCGATGCATGCAGGGCGATGCATTTGATGGCGCTAATTGCGTCACCAAGTCCCTTCCTGTCCCTAGTAACACTAGTATACTAGTGTTGCTAGGCTGGGGGGCAGGACTTGAGGCCGTGGGCCTAAAATCACTTGCAGAAGACTTGCAGGCTCTCCCAGGATACCAGGAGAACTGCCCGAATTTCGGAAGTCTCCCGGACATGCCGGGAGAGTCGGCAACCCTGGTTATACACCATTTATATGTGCAACACTTACCTTGCAGCAGCCACTTCTTCTCGTCAGCTGGCAGACTGATGTTGCATAATGCGGTGTTCTGTGTGTGGCTGACTCACACATGTGCGCCGTTCCGCTTTATAAAATGGGTGGAGCTTCTGCATCTTCACTACAGCTCCATCTTATGCATTTTTCAGGGCCTCTCCAGAGCTGTGGGTTCTTAGGTTACATCATGACATGCTAATAAGCTTTTGCACTGCCCATTAATGAGTTATTGATAATATATAAATTTTTACATATGTGTAGGAACCATAACAATGGGTTTACTAAGGGGAGCAGAGATAAAGAAAGGAGGTATCAGGGCCCAGGCCTATTTGTTATGTGCTGCTGTGATATTCACAGTAGGAGAAGAGGAGGGTTAATTATTTAACCTGAGCAAAATTAAACTCCCTGTGTGCGGTGGGCCAAATGGTGTCACTCACCTTCATGGTCGTTCATTGGTCCAGTGGGAGTGGGAGGTCCTGGGGCCTCTAGTGAACAAAACCGGCCTGGACTCTGGGACAGCCTCCTTTTCTCCTGCAAGATTCTCCCTCCCTCCCCTGTTTGTTAGGGTAATTCTTACGGGGCGTAGTTTAGGGGTAATGGGTTTCTTTCTTGTTAGCGGAAAGCAGGTTGTTTATTTACAAATTGTGTTGCTTGCTTGTGAAGTTGGAGTTAAAGTTTTGCCTGTTGGCTGTATCCGGGTTACAAGAGGTATCCGTGTTGGTTCTGGAATTTTGGCTGTATCCGGGTTATAAGAGGTAACCGTGTTGGTTCTGGAATTTTGTGTTGATGTTTTTCTTTGTTGCCTGAGGTTGTAGACACGTCTATATGGACGATCCTGCATGGTGCTTAAATGAAGCACTGTGCCGAGGGCTGTTATTGGTTGTTATTCTAAGCTCACTAATTTTATCTAAGTATTTTTATTATAGTTTAAGATACCCAAACAAGTGTTATAAGTTGATTATATTTATGATACCTGCTTTCTTGGCCCCCATCAAAACTTAATTGGCTTAACCAATCAAGTTGCTAAATTAATAAACTGATATTTATTTCACAATAAATGTGTCAGTGTTTTTCATTATAGTGTTAAGTTAAGGGTAAGTTCCTTAGGGCTCTACTTACTATCATTAGCGCCTTGTGCTAATGATAGCAACTAGGCTCGCTGGGCCTCGCTGCCCCACAGGGTAGACATGCCAGAGGGGGTACCAGGGCCGGCGCTACCATTAGGCGATCGCCTAGGGCCAAAAGCAGCCCCCCACCTCCATTTATCTGATGGCTGGGTTTAACTCTGCTGATGCACTGCGGTGAGTAAAGGGGGTGACGGAGAGATGAGGCTCAGCGCCACAGCAGAGTCCAGTAGCTGCCTCTCCTCCACAGCATCTTCTGCCTCCCTGATCAATGAGGCTGGCGTGACCCCAAGGTCGCGTTGTATCATTCTTCAGGCAGAGAGCGCGTGCCGCGGAGGAGTTAGGCTCCGTGACAGCAGGTAAGTGATGGTGGGGTCTGGGGCCTGCAATATATGATTTAAACTAGGGGGGAGAGGGTCCTGCATTGCAATATATGATTTAAACTAGGGGGGAGGGGAGCCTGCAATATATGATTAAAACTAGGGGG
>WWET01007553.1:18325-28406 GCA_011038615.1 Limnodynastes dumerilii | reverse complement strand
CACAGCTCTCGTGTAAAGTAAAAGTAGGTGTGTGTGTGTGTGTGTGTGTGTGTGTGTGTGAGTATAAGAGTGTATGTGTGTGTGTGTGAGAGTGTGTGTGTGTGTGTATGTGTGTGTGAGTATAAGTGTAAAAGTAAGTGTGTGTATATATGTGTGTGTCATGCTAATTTTTTGTGTGTAATATTCAAGATGTGTGTTATACATTTATATAAATATATGTGTGTGTGTTTTATGCATGTGTATATACATCCCAGCACTCTTGCAATATATAATATTCATAATAAACACAAGTACACAAGTCCAGAGCTTTGCCTCAATATTTTATAGTAAAATAATGAAAGTAACATCACAAAAGAAAAAATGAAAAAAAAATTGGGACATGTGACAAAAAAATATATCCATAAATATAATTCATATAAGCGGTAATTTAGCACAAACATCCCAAAAAGTCTGATTACGTTGCACAAGTCCCGTCAATAGTAAACACTATGAAATCATGTTATATTACATAGCGTCTTACTGCTGTTTCTGTGCTATCACTCAGCATTGTCATTAGGGGTCCTCAGGCATATATATATATATATATATATATATACAGGCACACACACACCAGAAACAAACAAATATTTATACTTAAGAAGAGGCTTGAAACCTGATTCAGAGATTGAAATTAAGAGAGGAAAGTTACTCCTGGGCAAAATCATGTTTATTTCAGGGGGAGTCAAGTTGTTAATAATTGTATTCTTTGCATGCAGGGATATATCTTTAAATTGCTCACTGCACACAGATACTGACCAGCTTTTCTTTTACACTGGTATTCAGACTTGGGCTGGGAAATGCCATTTCACAACTTTAATACTGTTTCAAACAGATGAAATATGACTTCCCTGAAATTAACATGATTTATCCCAGGAGTAACTTCCCTCTCTTAATTTCAAGCTCCTTCTTAAGTCTGAATCAAGCCCTATATATTTAGTTCTGGTGATATATTTACACACACCTATTTATGTAAGTATGGCTACGTGTGTGTGAATGTGTGTGTGTGGACAGATAGATGTAATAGACATATAAAGTTGAGGGCATATCAGTTACAATTTTGTGTCCTCTGTCAGATGGAAGAGGAAGAAGAAGAAGAAGAAGAAGAAGAAGAAGAAAAAAGAAAGAAAGAAAGGTGATCTATCTTTCTATCTATCTATACAAATATATGTAGGAGAAAGAGTGAGATGTACTGTTACCCATGGATAAAGAGGCTGCACACCAAACTATTTGAAAATGTACTTACATTGTTTAAATAGTAAATTGTTCTGTTATAATAATTAATAAAACAACATTATAAAAAAAAAAACCATGCCCATGCTTTTTCAAAGTGTTTGTCATTATTTATGCATTTGTGTCATGTAGATAGATAGATAGATAGATGTCCCTGGAAGGGAGTGGGGCTTATTTTCTGTCCAGTCCCTGTTGCGACTTACCTATAATTTGTATGGCCCTATCAGCTGCTAAATGATGCAGCTGCGTCTATTGTTGAATGTTTGTTTCAAACGGTCAGTAACCCACAAAATGTGGACCTGTGTGCTTTATATGCCAGGGCTGATTTTTAGTCCCAGTCTGGCCCTGCCAGAAAGTATGAAGAATATCCCCCACCTCCCCGCAGTGTCTCCAACACAACTTAGACTGTGAAGGCCAAATCTTATGTAATCGTACAGGAGTGAAGTAGACTCTATAAAGACGCTTTAACTGCCTCTCAGTGTGATCTACACATTTAGAAAATGTAAAGGCTGGCAAGTGAATTTGTTCCCACTGCATTTGAGAAAATTCAGTATTTAAATCTTGTTCCCATGCTAATTGCGACTTAAGTTTAGTCCCAACTGAATCTGGGGACAATGTGCCATACCAAAAGGTAATCAACCTGCGCAAGGGGACAGTGGATAGTCGGGAAAGGAAAGGATCTGGAAGAGGAGAAATAGGCGGTCCTCACTTTCTAACACTCTCACACCAATTATTTAATTGGAGATACTTAAGCTGTTAATATGGAGATACATAAACTGTTCCAGGGTTGGAAGGGTGAATTCAACCTTTAGTTGACTGAACGGACGGGTAGATGGACCCTGGAGGATTTGTTGCAGAGAATGAATACCTTTAGCCGCCAAGTTTTAAGATTAATGTGTGGGTTGATTTTAGAAATAGCCGTAAGCGATATGTTGCTGGATGGTAGTGGAAAAAAACGATTAGCAACAATACTGCTATCCCAAACACGCATTGCATGGGAGATGCTCATCAAAGGAGGTTCACCTGCTGGTCTCATTGGGGAGGGGGTCCAGAGTAGGTCCACTGTGGGAAAACAGGAAACAGGCTTTTCCAAGTCCACCCAGGGTTTGCGACCCAAAGGGAGGGTCCAGTCACACACCTGCACCAATATACAAGCTTTTTGGTACCGAGGAAGATCTGGAAGTTCAAGCCTCCAGACTTTTTAGATTTGAGCAGGCACAAGTAAGCAAGCCAAGGAGGCTTACTGGGTAGAATATATGGGATTGTGCAGAAGTAATAGAGAATCTTAGGCAAGACTGTCATTTTATAAGCTGCAATATGGCCCATCCAGGAGACCTCAAGACATATCCACCCATCCATCAATTTCTGAAGTTGTGCAATTAGTGGGGTATAGTTAACTTCAAAAACCTGCGTTATAGAGGCTGGAATATGAATCCCTAAATACGAAAGGGAGTCTGATTTCCATACATAGGGGTAACGGGATTGCAACAAGCCCAACATCGACAGGGGAATGTTGATTGGAAGGGCCTCAGTTTTAGCGGTGTTAAGTTTATATAGGGATGCGTTATTAAAATTTATTAAGGTGGAGTGGAGGGATGAGAGAGAAGATAGAGGATTAGAAATAAATAATAAGACGTCATCCGCAAATAAACATATCTTATGGGGCTGGTTAGCAAATGAGAGACCTGGGAATGAGGGATCTAAACGAATCTTAGTCGCCAATAGTTCCATGGCCAATGCAAAAATTAATGGGGACATTGGGCACCCCTGTCTTGTGCCATTTGTAATACTAAAGTGTTTAGATAGAAAACCATTGCAAAATATCCGTGTATTGGGTGAGGTATATAGAGCTAGAACAGAGTGTAGAAATGAGCCGCGGAAGCCTAGTCGATGAAGGACCTCGCAAATATCCCCAGTGAAGGCGATCAAAAGCCTTCTTCACATCAAGAGAGAGAAGAAGGCCTTGGCTTCCCGTAGATGATAGCAAGTCTACCACATCTAGTACACGTCTGGTGGTATCAGGAGCTTGTCTATTGGGCATGAAGACCACCTGGTCCGGGTGCACTAACTTTGAAAGGAAGGGAGAGAGGTGATTTGCCAGCAATTTCGCAAAAATTTTGAGATCCGAGTTCAGTAAAGCTATCGGCCGATCATTTTGACACAATTTTGACGGATCTTTACCTGGTTTAAGAAGGGTGATAATTCTGGACTCTAACATCTCAGGTGGTAAATTTTGTCAGTATTGGAGCGAGTTCATCTACAAATTGAATATAGAATTCATTGATGAACCCATCCGGACCAGGGGACTTTCCCAGGGGTAGAGCTTTGATAACTTGCGTGATCTCTAGTATCGACCACAGGGAATTCAACAGCCAGAGGTCCTCCACCGAAAGATGGTGAAGCGGTAAGTCATCTAAAAAAGAGTTAATGGAAAGAGGGGAAGGTTGTATAATTGAGCATAATAATTTGTAAATTGCTCAGCTATGTCGGCCGGATTCAGAATATGGTTGCCCTGGTCATTAATTATACACTTAATTGTGGACTGAGTCTGCTGGGCTCTCAGTTTATGCGCAAGGAGTTTCCCCGCTCTATTGCCCGAGGTATAGAATTTTTGTCTGAGCCTAGCTAGAGCAAATTTCGACTGGGTTTGTTGCCATGCTAGTAAAGCAGAACGGGCGGCATCTAATTCCACTTTAAGTGCTAAAGTAGGGGTCTGTTTATGTAAGGACTCGTGGCAGGACAAATTAGACGTAAGAGTGAGCTGAACCTTTAAATTATTGAGACGGAGATTAGCGCCAATTTGTATTATTACTCCTCTCTAGACTGCCTTTAACGCACACCCTAATTATTATTTTATTAGCAGGTCCATCCTCTGATCAGATTTCTGCCTGTTCTTGTGTTCAGTTGATAAGAGCTCTAATCCTGCAATCCATTACTATATAGATATGCATAAGGGGTTAGAATGGGAGAGCTGTATGAATCTGAACATACTTCAGGTTACTGCTGCAGACCCTCTTATCTAGGACCTACCATATTCCTGAAATCTGCCATGCAAAGCAAAGAGGAATCATGAACATCCTGACAGCACTGTAGAAGGAGCTCCATTGGAGATTGCAGTGCAGGTAAGTTTTGTAATCTAAGTCCCAGTCTGTATGCTTGCCACAATGGCTGACCATTCCTACAATGTTTGTGTCACAGTACTGTTGCTGATTGTGCTTCTGCTCTGCAGCGGTGAGACCTATTAATAGGAAAAAACAAGAGATAAGAAAGGGCTATTCAAGGGTGCACTCACATCCCTTTAAACTAAAGACAGTGATTTATCAGGTTAAAACAATAATTCTTTATTAATACATTTAAAAGTTATTTCTTAGTTTTCACTGTATAATTAAGTGTAATCACTTTAGAAGGCTAATATAGGTGGGTGACAATGTCTAGAGCAGGGTGGCCACACACGGGCCTTAAGCACCACCAACAGTGCATGTTTTCCAGGTCTCCTCAGATAATCAGAGCTGAGATAATCACTACCACCTGTAGATCTGTAATAATGTTTCAGTCAGTAATGAACACATCTGTGCCCCAACAAGGAGACCTGGAAAACATGCACTGTTGATGGTGCTTGAGGCATGGGTCTGTCCACCCCTTGTCTAGAGGAAAATTTTAAAACCATTTTAAATAAACGACACACAAGATAATATAGGTGATTAAAAGCAAGTGGGAAATACAGAGGTAGATATTACTCCTAATAATTATCAAGGCAGTTTGTACAGATAGCATAGGGGGATATCATGCACCTCCCAGATATGCAAATATAGTTATCAATAACACCAATAATCACTACTGAGTATTATTTCATTAATAGTAATGAAAATATGATAATCGTTAATACGGATGATCAAATAATCAAAATTAGGGAATGTTTTACTTTATACAAAAATCCCACAGAGAGCAGCTGCTCAAAATGTTACTTAAAATGTATAATAAATATCATAGTGCTATTCATAAGGATATATAAAGATGATATAAAATTAACACAAAACAAGTGTGCTGATCTCTAATATATATAATGAAATAATCAAAACGATTGTAATAATAAAGATCAGTAATCAGAGCTGTTCTCAAAATTACTCATGAACTATAGTTAGATAAATGTCCACTGGTGTATAGAGTTAATTGGTATAAATACCTACAAAAAGGATAAAAAGTTTTATATGTGTATATCATGAGCCTTCATACAAGAGGGTTCTCATAACGAGCCTCCATATTGAAACTGTTTATAGCGAGCTCACATGTGAAACAGTACTGAGTTCACTCGTGCCAATTATATTTCTTATGCTGATCTCAGCTACCTTCATACAAGAAGGAGATGTGAAAATATGAGAGTTAATATACTTAATAGTAGTAAATATCGCATCAAGGTGGCAAGTTATGAAGGTAACGATAAGATCAAGCTACTGATTACCCACAAAAACAATGCCAATGGAATGTAATGGAAACAGCTATATTTCTCTCCTGCAGCTGCTCAGAAGTTGCTGGGCCTAATCATTACTAAGCTATTAAAACCTGACTCTGGCAACCTTTCACTGCCAGAGTATAGGCTCACTAAATCTAAGCTTGGCTAGTGATTCCCTCCTCAGTACTTCTTGTGCTCCAGCATTTTGGTGCACGTCTCCATTACTTCTGTGCTTCTAGCATTGCGGTGGATTCTCTATTCACTTTCAATGCTAATGTACTCCCAACATTTCGGTGCAGGTCTTCATTGTTCCTGTGCCTTCAGCATTCTGGTGTAGTACTCAGTTGCTCTTGTGCTCCCAACATTCAAGTACTGGTGCAATTCTCCATTACTTCTTACAGTATTCCAGTGAAGTGACATCTCCATTGCATATTGTACCTCTCTGTGGATACTCCATTATTCCTGTGAGTTGTTACCTCCTCATTGTGCTTCTCCATTGTTTCCAATGATCCTCACCTGACGTCTGTCAACTTTCTTGTGTCTTTTCTGCATGCTATGCCAAGGATTGTCAACATGAGCAGTGACTTCCTGTGGGTTGGTAGCCAAGTCCATCCTCAGCATCCAGGGCTAGCAGATCGTTAGTTAGACTCCACATTCTTGTTAACAGCCATATCATCCTTGATAGAGCCTGTTTGTATTAGCAAATCTTGACAGTATGGAAATTCATATTTTATTTATACAGCCAATATCCTAACTGTGATAAAAATCGAGACAGCTAAACGTGCAGTTTTCTTTTCTGTTCTTGTAGCTTTTTCTACAGGCTGCTGCTATAGTCTTATTGTGTTCTAAATCTTGTCTTACATGGCTCCATTCTGCTGTCTCCTATCCTCCTTTTTTCCTCTTCTGCCGTCATATGACATGATAACAGCTCTGAGCATGTGTAGAACACTGACTGAGACAGAATTGCTGAGGTGGATTGCAAAGAGCATCTATTTCTCAGCAACATGCATAAAAAGGAAGGTAATGAGCAAAAACAAATTGTGAATTCTTTACTTATTATAATTACATAAAATATTCCCCTGCAACATTAATGTCATGTCCACGTTTATTTTCTAAGCACATTCCACAAGTTTTCTCCGGTACAGTGCACATAGTCAAAACATTCGGGACCCCATCCAGGGGCAAACATAAATAAATATACAGCGTACGTACAATAGATGCATTTGTAAAAGTAAGACAGGCTGTGTGACTTGGATTGTGAGCAATTACAGCAAATAGTACCGCCATACAGGGCCGTCATTGGGGGGGACAGCCAGGACTACTATCCGGAGCCCCCGAGCTGATGGGGCCCGCAGATACTTAAATTGTATCTACAGCAGCTGGTATCGGCCCGCTGGTAATGTAGTTCCGCTGCACTCCGCCTCCTATGTGACGTCACGGATGATGTTGTGTAGGGGCGGAGTGACAAGGATGTGCCCCAGGCTCCAAAATATCTGGCGGCTATAGTTAATGCGCGTGCTTCTGTCAGCATGTTAATGTCACAAATAATGGCAAATAATATTTTACATTTTTAATAAAAACATGAAGCGTTACATGTTTTTCTTACTGTGTAGAAATGATGTAACACATGCACAATACGATTTCTGACCATATGTAATGCATTAAAAGTGTCACATCCTAACACAAGGGTAAGAAATTCGGTGCAGAAGGCGAGACTCATGGGCTTTGTGCAAATGCTCTGACGTACACTGTCCTTTTTTATGTCTGCATTTGACTCTGGATCGGTTACATTTTCTTGGGCACTTTTCTGTACATTGACTATGTCCCTCCACCCCTCAACATGGCCATAGGCGTATCTATAATGGGTGCAGGGTGTGCGGGCCCCTCAGAACAGGGGGCCCTGTGGCATTCATCTTGCACCCATAGTTGCCAGGAGAAGGGGGGTCATTCAGCATCTATTTCTTCCCTCTAAGATCTGCCAGAGGGAAGAAATAGATGCCGAATGATCCCCCCTTCCCCTGCGGAGGGATTGTCCCTATTCGCGGGCCGAAAAAGGGTCGGGGCACAGTTAGGCCCTGCCCCCTTTGAGGTCCGCAAATCGGGACAGTCCTGCCTCGGGTAAGGGGGAGGCGGCCATGTATAAATCCTGCACAAGGGCCCTTTCACTTCTTAAAACGCCCCTGAACACGCCCCGCGGCTCGAATTATACTCAGGTTTGAAGCTGGCGTCTCCTCACTTCTGGATTGGGCCCTCCGTGCCTTGTTCTCAAGGGCCACCTCATTTCTGTCAGGGACTTTCGGAACACTTGTCACAACTCAGTTACATTGTGTTCTGCCTATGAAACATCTGGCACATTTTCACACATTACTGAAAAAGCAATTGTCCCTATATGAGAGTAGTGTCCAGAACGTGGTGGGTTGCCCAGTATAAACATACAGCAAGATGTTCTGTCTGTTCTCTCAAAAGAGCCCTGTTATGTGCCATAAACAAAAGGAATTACAAGGAATATACAAATGCCTAGACTGCAAAAAAATATTAACATGTTATTTGGACAACATATATATTTTCCATTTCTCCTAAAACTCCTAGAATAAAGGATGGAGTATTAGAATAAGCAGAGAACGAGAAAAGTAAACAAAATATAATATTTCAAACCTTTTAAATGCCTACTTTTCTAGGAGGTCATGATAAACCACAGCACAGTGTACTTGATCCAGAGCTGCTCTCACACCTATTGCTTAGGTAAGCAAAGAAAGAATATGCAATCCACACTCTATAACCAATGGTCTCCCCAATAAATATACCAATCCACATGGAATACCATCCACCCAACTTATCATATCTAATCATGAATATTATTGGTAACGTGGGTTAAAAAAAGAGATTTCTGGTGCTATCCTACACCTATTCAAGTAGTTACAACCAAGGAAAAAAAAAGTAGAGTGTTTTATAGAATGCGCTTCTGCAATCATCATAGACAATCTTAAAAGCAATGAAATTTCATTCTATGTTAAAAAGAAGGTCTCATTGTTAAATCTGTTTAATGTCTGAGAGAGTATTGGCATGTTATGCTAGGGAAATATTTAAAAAGTGAACAGAAATAGGTAAATATGACATAGACAAACATGTGTATTAAAATAAAAAAAAAAGGCACGTATGTCACGCACCATATATGAAAATATGTCCAGATGCTGATTTGTTACTCACAACGACAATTGTAAAAGTGGCCACAAACTTAAAAAATGTTCAGTAATAAAATTATTATAAGGAGAAGGGGAGAAAAACAGCCTAAAGCTTTCTCCCTCAGGCCTCTTTAACCCTGAATAGAAGAATGGGGAGTTATACACTCCACAAAATGGTTTATATGATAGTATTTCTATACTATCATATAAACCGTAAGCCAATTAGACCACTGTAAAACCACAACTCACAATTCTCCAACAAAGTAAAAAATGTAACAGAAAAGTAGAAAGTAGCAGGAACAATAAATGTGGTAAAGGTGTACAATATTTCATGTGCCGATCCAATCAGATATGTAAAACTGTAGGATAACACATGTTGTGAAGTACAAAAATAAAATGAAGGCATAACTAGATTTTTATAGAATCTGCATCAAAACAACAATGCTAATGCCAGAACCATTCTAGTCAAGATCATGTGACCAGCTCTCCTTACTGAGGGGGAGTAGTCAGTGTTTCCATGTGACCAGCTCTCCTTCCCAGGGGCAACTGGAACTTAAATACACCCCTGGTGGCAATGACAATGTCTTGACAATTCATATAGTGAATTTAAGGTACTATTTTGTGACATAATGTGAACAATATCGTAATAGTGACAGCAGAATGCATCAGGTAGAGGGGAATAGGACGAGTGATGTGTAATGAAGGGAGCAGGGCCGGCGCTACCATTAGACGATCGCCTGGAGCGCCCTGGAGCGCTGGATCCGGGGGGGCGGGAGCAGCCCCCCGCTTTCATTTACCTACCTTTCCGCTTCCATTTACCTACTTTTTTGTGTAAGTCTTCTGCGGCGCTGTGGTGAGTAAAGTGGGTGACGGAGAGGTGAGGCTCCGTCATCCCCTTTACTCACCTCAGCACTGCAGCAGAGTCTGTGACTGCCTCTCTCTCTACTGCATCTCCTCTCTGATGAATGACGCGCTGCGTGACCCCAAGGTCTTGCTGTGCGTCATTCATCAGACGGAGAGAGCGCGCCTCGGAGGAGCTAGGAACAGGTAAGTGACTGGTGACTGTGGGGGGTTCTGTATGGTTATTATGGGGTGGAGGAAGTGTTTATTATGGGATGGGAGCAGTTTTTAGTATGGGGTGAGGGCAGTGATTATTATGGGGTGGGGGAAGTGATTATTA
>WWET01007552.1:28643-49774 GCA_011038615.1 Limnodynastes dumerilii | reverse complement strand
AATATGAGTCTTCCAGATTTATTTATCCAATAACAATAAAGCCCATTAAACCTAAAAAGAGGGGCATTGCCTTAGATATTGGGTAACTTCATAACTCGAAAGGGATCGGAAAGGGCACTCAATCATGGCCGTCAGGGGAAAATTGAGTGAGCTGCAGGGAGATCTAATGAATCCTAAATAGGATTTAGCATACTCAGAGTGTGATTAGGGGTTCAGTCACCTATAAAAACGGAGTGATCTCAAACCCTTCATTTAGGCCATAAGGGGCCAAGGTATTAAGGGTGATAATCAAATAGGATTCTCGCTGTATAAGTTTTTTATCCCTATCCCCTCCCCTGATGTCATGAGGTACCCATTCTATCCCTTTAATTTTTAACGAGTCAGTACAAGAATTATGCACTTGAGTAAAATGCCTAGAAAGGCTATGGTTTGCGAACTTATGGTTTATGTTTCTCAGATGTTCTAAAATGCGGAGCTTTAGCATCCGCTTTGTTTTTCCAATGTACCTTAGTCCACATCCGCATTCAATCAAATATACCACATATGTGGTTTGACAATTTATCAGATGTTTAATCTTAAATTGTTTGTTTTTGGTATGGTTTTCAAAAGTTTTTCTCTCAGAATGACAGAAATTACAGGCTTTACATCTATTACAAGGAAAAAACCCTGTTGTTTTAGGTATGATTGTATCAGAATTAGGTAATAAGGGTTCAAGATAACTCGGAGAGACCATAGATTTTAAATTCTTTGTTTTTCTAAATCTAATTTTTTCTAATATTTGTGCTTTCGTTATTATAGGTGGTTATGAAAGCTCCACCCTCTTCCTTTGTATTATTATCTTTGGGTTTATACTCCAATAGGCTAGCACGTTCCCTTGATCTAGCTTTATTAAAGCCTTCTTCAATAATCTCTGGTGGATAATTTCTCTCCAGAAACTTATCTTTATAGAGAGATGCCTGATCATCAAAAGTTTTCAGAGATGAACAGTTGCGTCTTAGCTGCACAAATTGAGAATAGGGGATGTTGGACACCCATTTCTTGTGGTGACAGCTATTAAACTGCAAATAGCTGTTGGCGTCTGTACTTTTAACAAAGGTAGAAGTGGTTAGTTTATTATTCGGGGGTATAGGAGTCTTAATCAGTAGGTCTAAGTAGTCTAAAGTGTCACCCCCAAATTTTGAAGTGAACTTCAGACCATACTGATTTTGATTTAGAGCATCCACAAATGTTTCAAACTCCTCTTGATTACCCCCCCAGACGATGATCAAATCGTCGATGTATCTTCCATACATCTTAATTTTCCACGGGGACTGCGGGGTGATGGAATAAATATGATCCTGCTCCCAGCTTCCCATATAGAGGTTCGCGAAGCTGGGAGCAAAAATCGTACCCATCGCAGTCCCCGTTATCTGCAGAAAGTAAGCGCCATTAAACAAAAAATAATTGCTTTGCAATACGAACTGTACACATTTTAGTAGGAAAGTTCTTTTGGACGTACCCACTGTAGGATCCCCCTTTAATACTTCTTCTAATACCTCTACTCCCTTTTGGTGGGGGATAGAGGTGTAGAGGGCCTGAACGTCGATCGAACATAGACTGAGTGAGGGATCCCAGTCTATTTCATCCAATAATTTTAGGACGTGTGTTGAGTCCTTTAGGTAGGACTTTAATGCTGGAACATATTGTTTGATGTGACGGTCGATGTATTCGGATACCCGTGAGGTGACAGACTCAATCCCCGAGACGATAGGTCGTCCTGGGGGATTGAGTCTGTCTTTATGGATTTTGGGCAAGTGATAGTATGTAGCCACTCGCGGGGTCTTATTAAATAGGAAATTATATTCTTCCAACGAGATACACTTTTCTCTTAGACCCTCCTCTAGAAGGGCCTCTAGATCCTCTATGAATTTCTTCGTAGGGTCTGTAGGTAACCTTCTATAAAAAGATTGATCCCCCAACTGGCGCATCGCCTCAGCTTCATAATTGGACCGATTCATTAGGACAATGCTCCCCCCCTTATCAGCTTGTTTAATCACCAGATTGTTATTAGTGGTAAGCTTTTTTAGGGCTGCTTTATCTCTTTTATTAAGATTATTCTTAATTAGTGGTGGACCAAAATTTAATTCCTTAAAGTCTTTACTGACTAATTCGGAAAATAAATCCACATAACTTCCCCTAGACTCGACTGGGTAATACCTAGATTTAGGCTTTAGCCCACTCAAGTTGGGAATAGTATCTGTCTCAAGTGAACATGGAAGTCCTTGTTCAGGAGCTACCTTCTTTTAGTTTTTCTCAAAGTGTCTCTTGAGGGTAAGTGTCCTAACATATTTGGATAGATCGATCGTCAGATCAAAATAATTGGGAGGGCAGGTTGGGGCAAAAGAGAGCCCCTTCTGTAGAAGTCTGTATTCAGAGGGTTCAAGTGTCAGATCCGAGAGATTGAAAATCCCTTTTGTTATGTCACTAGTCTCTTTTTTGCTGTGTTTTCGGGCTCGTTTTCCCCGTCTGCATCTAACGGTCTTTTTGTTTTTTTCATTTGATTCGGGGAGAGAGTAGTGTTTATCCCTCTCCGTGTTACCCCTAAAAAATGAACAGATGTATTGCCTTGAGTTCCTGAGGTACTCGGGATTGGTTCAGCCGAACTGACTGGCTCTACTGTACTCGTAAGAGCCTCAAAGCGATTATGCAATGGCACTACTTCCTTTATTATATTTTTAGTATTTTTTGGTGGAACTCCACTTACACCTTTAAATTCTCCAGGATAATTTTTTGGGGGATTCTTAACCCATTTTCCTTGTTTGGGAACGTTGGTTTGTACCCTTGACTTAGAATTAGGTTTATGGGTCCTAAGAGGACTCTCTTGGTTACTTATCCGGGAGTTTATAGGGATTGGATGCCTAGTAGACCCCTTTGTCTGGGAGTTTTTGTTAATATTAATTTCTTTAGGGAATCTTTTCTTGTTCTTAGAACCCCATTCTCTGATTTGCCCTGTAGCATAGTCATTTTTATCACGTTGAAATTTGTCAGATTTTGTTAACATGATGTTATTTTCTATTTTTACTACTCTACTTTCCATAGCTACTTTCAATTTAAGAAATTCTTCATCCTCACTTTTATTTTGCAATTTAGTACTAAGATTAGTTATTAATTGTTCAACTTGTACAAGTTGTAGTTTCTTCTCATGGATTAACAATCTCATGAGATCGCTAGAACACTTATCTATCAACTTATACCATGATTGAGTGCCCTTTCCGATCCCTTTCGAGTTATGAAGTTACCCAATATCTAAGGCAATGCCCCTCTTTTTAGGTTTAATGGGCTTTATTGTTATTGGATAAATAAATCTGGAAGACTCATATTTTCAGTCTGATAACTGGTCCTCGGTTAGTGTACTAATTAGTACACCACTTTTTATGAATTGCTACTGGTACTAGATTTAAATGAACTAAGAATGTTATATAATACCATTTTTACTGACAGCAATCTCCTGAATGTATTAGGGCCTATTTTTTCTAAAAAAAAAACAAAAAAAAAAACATTTTTTTATTGTCTTTTTGCATGTTTAGGTTAGTATTTTTCGATTGAAGTACATAATAACAATGTTTTTATGTGTTATTCATAATGTTTCTTTTTTAAAATGCTCTTTAAATGTTTATTTTAGAGAGGTTGTTTTTTACAAGGTCTTTTTTCTTTATTATGGTGTTTTATAATTAACTGTGCCTTGAATAGAAGTATTTGTACTATCAGTAGATAATTAAGTACTAGCCCATGATAGGGTTAAATACTTGAACCTGAACCCTATTTAAGAGACAGTCAGAAGTAGCGACTCCACCCCCTGATGAAGTCGATTTCCCGACGAAACGCGTAGGGGAGGAGCTACAACAATCCACCTCTCATCGTCTCCACGTGGAATTAGCGGTCCACAGCTAACTGCCTCCGTCCGGGACGCTGGACTCCGGAATTGTGCACACCGCCCTCGTGTTGACTGTGATATATGCTTTTTATCATTATGCTCTGGTACGCATTTTGTATACCGACAGCGCTATTTTAAATAAACGGTACTTCACCATTAGGCGCCCCCTTCTCTCCTTTTTCTATTTCTGCTACAGGTCCGCTTCAAGGAAGTGGTACGTTTAAAGGGGAAGACGCGGTCCTTGACTAGGATCTGGTGAACTTTTGAATATGAACTTTAGAGTTAATATTTGGGACTGAACGTTGGACTCAATACACATACAACTATTTGGATAAGTGAGCGCACCTGATTTATCTGTTTTTGTATCCATTTCCTTGTGTAAGGTTGCAGCCCTGCAGGTGTAGAATCATCTGAGAAGTTGTTATACACCAATCCAATTATGATGTTGTTTAGAGATCCGAAGTTGGCAGACACTAGGACAGCACAGTGTCTGAAATTATTTGATAATAATCCAGTTGTCCCAGAGGTGGCAATTATAACACCAGTTTTTAATGAGATTAAAGATGACATGCGTATTTTAGAAAAGTCACTAATACAGGAGTCGAAACTGTATTGGGAAATTTATACATTTGAAAAATATATACAGCATGCTAGAATTCCGAGGGTACTTAGAATTAAAAAAGTCCCAGCATGCAGTAATGCCAGTAATGAATTCACTACTGAATGGTATAAATTGATAGATAAGTGTTCTAGCGATCTCATGAGACTGTTAATCCATGAGAAGAAACTACAACTTGTACAAGTTGAACAACTAATAACTAATCTTAGTACTAAATTGCAAAATAAAAGTGAGGATGAAGAATTTCTTAAATTGAAAGTAGCTATGAAAAGTAGAGTAGTAAAAATAGAAAATAACATCATGTTAACAAAATCTGACAAATTTCAACGTGATAAAAATGACTATGCTACAGGGCAAATCAGAGAATGGGGTTCTAAGAACAAGAAAAGATTCCCTAAAGAAATTAATATTAACAAAAACTCCCAGACAAAGGGGTCTACTAGGCACTCAATCCCTATAAACTCCCGGATAAGTAACCAAGAGAGTCCTCTTAGGACCCATAAACCTAATTCTAAGTCAAGGGCACAAATCAACGTTCCCAAAGGGCACTAGGCACAAGGAATTTGTAAAAAAAAAAAAATATATATATATATATATATAATTTTTTTAATGTATTCTTTATTTCTTACCTGTAGATAATTGGGTCTGGCAAATATTCGTTTTTCCTTCAGGGTTTCTCCAAGCTTGATATGCATACCCTTTTTATATGATTTTTCAATCGGTCACTAGTGTCCAAACTTTGCCACCTTTGGTCCTAAATATAACCTCTGATAGCCACACACTGACGGAGGTTATGTATAGGGGACAAAAGGTGGCTGTCATTTGCGGTGGGAGGTCTAAGAAGGACCTCCCTGCCGCTTCTCTCCTGATTCTAAACATCGGTCACCCGGCATGCTTAAATGGAAAAACAGATGCAAGAAGACTGCAAAACTGTAAGTATTTAACGATCTTTTATTCATAATCTTTTGATGATGGCGCTGGGCAACCTGCTCATTGTAGTACTAGAGGCACCAGTATACCAATGGTTAATGTCAGATTGCTGTGACGTGTTAACAAATAAAGCTATATTTTAAACATATTTTCATAGTTTTTATAATTTTTAAGCAGTGTATGGCAGTTTGTAAATATACAACATTGAATGGTAAATTTTGCGGTTTTGGCCTCAGCCACCAGCAGTGTTCTTCAATTCACATATCTTGGTAATGGGCTGAGCGGTAGATTTATTAAAGCTTCTAAAAAGAAAGTTATTTGTTGTCCGTAGCAACCGGATTATTGATAGATTGCCTTTAAAATCAGTATGAAAGAATTCTTGCGTAGTAGTTAACTTACGCAATCTACATACCAGTTAGGTACATAGATTGACTGTGTGGTCTTTAAAGACCAGAAGGTAGGTGGACTTAGGTAGAAGTGGGAGGAAGGAGGTATTTAGATTAGCCAGAGGGGGCAGAGTTTCTTTGTGTGTATTTAGGAAAATACGCACAGTTACTTAAGGAAGCCCTATGGCGCTCTTAAGTGCCATAAGGTTCCTAAAAACGGGGGCAGGATGGGTGAATTAGGTGCGGCTCTGTTCACACCTAACTCACTCTTAATGGGCCTGATCCAGCGCTACGAAAATTCGCACGACGGGCGAATGCGAACGTACGCTCGGGCGTATCAACCTACACGCCCCTAGCACTCCCATAGTAAAGTCCCTGCTTACGGCGGCTATACCCTACACTGGGTACGACCGTCGGCCGTACGAAAATTCGCAGAAAATACGCTGAGAAAATACGCTTAGCACGCCCATACTGTACAATTTAAATGGCTATCCCCGCCTCCCTGTAGTAAAACGGGCGCCCAGCCGACCATCGTAAAAAAAATACGCCCAGCGAGCGAAAAATACGCTAACGATACGCCCGCTATTCGCTCATGACGCTCGGGCGACCGGAAGCTGTCATACTGGGCATGCGCATTGCGAATTTTTTGCCGAAAATTCGCATACGCTCGTCGTACGCTCGCTTGCGAGCGTTGCTCTGGATCAGGTCCAATGTGAATATGCTCCTTAATCATTGATCATCATGATGGATCAGTATGAATATGTGGTTGCGATAAACTGAATGCAATTGGGGTATTTTGCATTTTGCACATTAATTATGGCTCACTATTTGTAATGTGCTTTTTCTATTAGTTGTAATAGGTATTTGTAGCTGTGATTCAGGTTGTGGTAAACAGTCATGTCTGAAAAGAGATCTGGTTCCTAGCCCTACATTAGAGAAAATATAAAGTGATTATACAATGATGACCTCTAATGTAGGGTTAGGAACCAGATCTCTTTCAGACATGACTGTTTACCATAACCTAATGATCTATTATTGGTAACTTCATACTTCATACTCGTAGGGTGATTTTTTCAGACCCGCTACTTTGTTTTTGTAAAACAGTTTTGTATCCACTATATCATGTTGGTACACTTTGGAAGCAGGGGTGTTTTTTATTTTTTCAGTTTAGATTTTTTTTTTATGGTGTGAAGTTATTGTAATTGGGCTGGATTCAGTTAAGATTGTATACTGCATACGGAAGTCTGCTTAACAGTGGTATTATGCATACGTAGTACTAATATTCCCGCATCAGAACTCAGCCATTTGATGCTGCATTCTGTGGAAATTGCTCCCTGCAAGGGGACTGTGCCCCCCACATGCATATGAGATAAACATGTGGGGTGGACATACGTATATAAATTTTACAATCCTGTATTCCATATGCTTGTGGAATACTTAATGTAGGGTCCTGTTAATGAACAATCCGTCTGCATATAGGAAAGCAAGGGGAGTGCTCTGCCCTCCCACATACAGGGTTGTGGATCACCAATTCCGCATGCTAGCCATATGGAATTTAACATTAACTCTGGATGCAGCCCATTATTTTTTTACATGTTGCTGTTACTGAAATGAAGTGTGCACATAGAAATATCTTTTACATACATAGAACATAGTAATATATTTGATGAGGTTGAATAAAGACATCAGTCCATCAAGTTCAACCTATTATGGATCTCTTCAGATCTCTATCTTTATACTTGAAATCGATCCAGATGAAGCAACCTCCAATCTATTGCAATCTGAAAAAAATCCCTGCTGACCCAAGATAACTTTCCTATTTCTTCCTGGCTCCACTACTGTCCTTCATTTAAATTGATGGTCCTGGATGCCCTTTTCTGCTAAAAATGTATCTAACCCTTTCTTAAACATGTTAAGTGAATCTGCCATCACAATCCCTGCAAGTTAATTCCGTCTCTTGACTGCCCTTACTGTAAAGAATATTTTCCTCTTCTCTAACTTTAGTGGATGACCCTGTTGTGTACAGTCTTTAGGGTAAAAAGTTCCCATGAAAGTTCTCTGTATTGACTCAAGATGTATTTGTATATAGTAATCATATCTCCTCTTGGAAGCCTCTTTTCTAAAGTAAACATGCTTAAACTGGCTAACCGTTCATCATAGCGCAATGACTCCATACCCTTTATCAATTTTGTCGAACTTCTCTGAACCCTTTCAAGTTCCAAAATATCTCTTATGGAGTGGTGCCCAGATCTGAACTCTGTATTCAAGATGAAGACTTACCAGTGATTTATATACTGGCAAAATTATACTGTTTTCCCTTGCATCTATGCTCCTTCTTGTGCGTGTTAATACTTTATTGGCCCTTGCAGCTGCTGCTTGACCTAGGTAAACTTCTGAATATAGAACTTAATGCCCATATTCCCCAACACAGAACCAATTGCACAAAATTATGCAGTGTAGCTATAAAGTATCCCTAGGCAGGCATGTGTTTTAAGCGCAGTTTGTTAGTGTATCGGTAGCTGTCAATCATGTCAACCACTACAAACTTATGCTAACCTGCAAGCCCTGCTCTTCTGGATCTCCTGCTGGTGAGATCTATCTCACAAGGGTAACGGTGGGACATCTGGCTAGTGGTAGTAATAGAATTTCTGCTGATAGGCTTCCACAAAGTTGCTTGGTGGCTGTCGATATACCGTATTTCCCCATGTATAAGAAGCTCCCATATATAAGACAGACCTTAATTTTGGAGCCCGAAATTTGAAAAAATAAAAGGTATTGCGTAAAGCCAGCCAGTCTTATTGCCCCCTCTTTGTGTCCAGCCACTCTTTATGCGTGTCCACCCAGTTTTATTTCTCCCTCCTCCTGCGTTCAGATAGCAGCATTGCACCTCTTTGTGTGCATTCCACCTTATTGCCCCCTCTTTGTTTGCAATCCATGTCCAGCCTTCACATAGTCATTCCAAAAACGCAGCACACTTACTTTTGCTTTCCATCCGGCGGTGCGCTCTGCAGAATTACTGTAAGACGATGATGTGACCTTAGGTCACACTAGTGTCATTCGGTAGAGCTGCGGTTGTGCACAGCACAGCCAGCTCATTTGCAGGGCAATAAGCGGTGCAGTCTCTATGCACTGGGGACCCACCAGGGATTTCCTCAGCTCCCTGGCAGGCTACAACCACTGTATAAGACGCACCCAATTTTTGGATCACAAATTTTTGAAAAAAGGTGCGTCTTATACATGGATAAAAACAGTGATTAGATACACACTTGATTGATGCCCACCTAGACAAGTCCAGAATCTAACACTTAACATTGCCATCAGTTATCACACCTGTGGATCTGGGAACAATGTGTGTGAATTCTACATTCCCTGGGCTGATTAGTTTTATCAGAAATCCTAAAAAAATAAAATGTGATAAGAGAATTATGGTGGAGGCGTACAACATACATGGGAATGAAAGTAAAATATATATGTAAGAAACGAATTGAGAGCTGAGCATGCTTAACTTTTTAGTGCTCTCTTGGGTAGTTTCATCCAAACGTGCATGTGTTTTTATATACAAAATCCCTTCAGTGCGTATGCACCACTAAACTTATTTTTCCATGATCTCAATGCACCAAAAAACACTCAACTACATGTTACAATTTACTGATTATATATAGAGGCATAGATAAACACACACATTGTTTTTCTCTGTGTATCAATCCTGTATTATTTGTGTCTGTTACCATTTGTAAAGTGCTAAAGATCATCTACACTTTAATAATGTGATAGCAGCTTATGAAAAAACATTCTCCTTACACAGATTAAAGAAAGGAAGGTTGAATGACTATTTTATTAATCATGCAAGCCATCTTAAGCTAATAATCGGGGAAAAAAATTATATGATTTAGAGACAATAGTGTAAGGCATCTGACTCAAAATGAAAGTCTTCATTATAATGAATGATTCAGTATAGTGTTGTATTATCTTCTATATTGCTAGAGAAATCATAAATATGCTGCAAATCAAAGGAAATATACATCAAGAAGGAGATCATTCTGTAAGAGTATATTGTGCTCCATGTCACATTATTGTACATGTGTCTTAATGCCAATGGCATATATATTCATGGTTTCAAACCACTTCAATTTTAGGAAGAAAATTGATAGGATAGGACATTCTTGACAACAGATTAGTAGAGACTCCATGTATGGCCTGTGATACATTCACTGCCAACATGTTTCCGACCATTCAAAATTCAGTCCATCTTTTCTTTTTGCACTAGTTTTGGTGCATCAACAAAGTCTTTGCCGTTGTAGAGGATAATGGTACCAGTCCCAATACTAGCAATACCCCAAAAAAGTACATAGGCCAAGGTCTCAGTCCATGTGTCACCTAAAAGGAACAACATATAATATAGTTCAATACAACTCAAGAGTATAGTGTTTTATATTTTTTTTTTTTTATTATGGTTACAATTAAAATATGACAAATTCATAATTGTGATGATCTTAAAGGATTTTCTTTGGTGTAGTTTACTTGCTCATATATGTTCATAAAAAGAAAGAAAAGACGGGGACCAGTTTATGGCGCATTATATTATAAGAGCCAACAATCAAAACATAACTTTTAATGTATACAATTTAAAGGACAATTAACTAGGCAAAATATTTAAAGCAACAATAACAAAATTCCACCATAAATGTGAGAGCTAGCAAGTATAGTATGCCTTAGATGAAAAAATTGTCATTACAATTGAGTAGGCAATCAATGATCCACTAGGGAATTTATGAACTGTGACTCCACAGAAGTCATTTATTGCCTCCACTGCCCCTGCAACCTCTTATACATGGGCAAAACAATTGGAAAACTAAAAGAGAGGGTATTTGAACACCTATCAAGAATGCAGCCAGAGATAGAGAAAACATGAACATTCTTATGCCCATAGCCAAGCATTTCCTAGGAGTCTAAAAGCCTTTGCCCTTTTGAAGGTTCATAAGCACATACAGGCAGACGACTGGGACAAATTTTTCTGGTCCCCAATGTCCTTATAAAAATTAAAATTACTTTTTTTTTTATTTTTTTTTTTAAATAAACATGATTAGTCTTAATTATCATCACCCCTGCGAGTATACTTCCTTTCGCTCAATTAAGTAGAGTAATTTAATATATCTGCATTTCTATATTTGACTGCTATTTCTTAATTTCATTTTTTTTTTTTTTGGGAACATCCCCTTCAGCTCCTGTTATTTCCTTTTCACCACATCACTATTATCTTATCTTTCCATGGAACTTTACTTTTTTTTTTATTACTTATGCAAATAAAGCATAGTCAGGGGATTTAGAACATTGTGCCTTTATACAGTACGTAACTGTCACTGGCACTGCTCCATTATTTATTTTTCAATTTTTGTATTCCATTCTTAAAATCTTCTACAGCACTTCTGAGTGTGATAGTGCAGCATTAATAGTCTTCCTACATCAACAAATGTTGCTTAGACGACCACTCCAGAGCTTTCAGCTCCTGATTTGGTCATGATATGCCGCCCCGCCTACTAGACTACTGTTGATTGGATGGTCTGAAGGTGTATACGAGCAGAAAATCGCATGTCACTAATGCACTGAGTAAGCCTGCACGGCAAACGTGCCTTAGCGGTAAAGGGATTACAGGGTGCATCCTGGTCTACCACCGTTTGCTATTTTGAATCCATTTTTTATTCCACTGTGACTTGATTTGAAGACAGCTTGCTGTGTGTTTTTTTGGTACCTTTTTTGCATCTTTAGTTTTGTGGGCACATTTTTAGTTAGTTGCAGGGTCTTATAGACCCCATTCATAGATAGATAGATAGATAGATAGATAGATAGATAGATAGATAGATAGATAGACATCAAAAAAATAAAGGGAACACTAAAATAACACATCCTAGATCTGAATGAATAAATGAAATATTCTTATTAAATACTTTGTTCTTTACATAGTTGAACGTGCTGACAACAAAATCACACAAAAATTATCAATGGAAATCAAATTTATTAACCCATGGAGATCTGGATTTGGAGTCACCCCCAAAATTAAAGTGGTTCTGCAGGTGGATACCACAGACCACTTCTCAGTTCTTATGATTTCTGGCTGATGTTTTGGTCACTTTTGAATGCTGGCGGTGCTTTTACTCTAGTGGTAGCATGAGACGGAGTCTACAACCCACACAAGTGGCTCAGGTAGTGCAGCTCATCCAGGATGGCACATCAATGCGAGCTGTGGCAAGAAGGTTTGCTGTGTCTGTCAGCATAGTGTCCAGAGCATGGAGGCACTACCAGGAGACGGGCCAGTACATCAGGAGACGTGGAGGAGGCCGTAGGAGGGCAACAAGCCAGCATCAGGACCACTACCTCCGCCTTTGTGCAAGGAGGAACAGGAGGAGCCCTGCCAGGGCCCTGCAAAATGACCTCCAGCAGGCCACAAATGTGCATCTGTTTGCTCAAACGGTCAGAAACAGACTCCATGAGGGTGGTATGAGGGCCCGACGTCCACAGGTGGGGGTTGTGCTTACAGATCAACACCGTGCAGGACGTTTGGCATTTGCCAGAGAAAACCAAGACTGGCAAATTCGCCACTGGCGCCCTGTGCTCTTCACAGATGAAAGCAGGTTCACACTGAGCACGTGACAGAGTCTGGGAACGCCATGGAGAATGTTCTGCTGCCTGCAACATCCTCCAGCATGAGCGGTTTGGCAGTGGGTCAGTAATGGTGTGAGGTGGCATTTGTTTGGGGGTCCGCACAGCCCTCCATGTGCTTGCCAGAGGTAGCCTGACTGCCATTAGGTACCGAGATGAGATCCTCAGACCCCTTGTGAGACCATATGCTGGTGCGGTTGGCTCTGGGTTCCTCCTAATGCAAGACAATGCTAGACCTCATGTGGCTGGAGTGTGTCAGCAGTTCCTGCAAGATGAAGGCATTGATGCTATGGACTGGCCCGCCCGTTCCCCAGACCTGAATCCAATTGAGCACATCTGGGACATCATGACTCACTCCATCCACCAACAGACTGTTCAGGAATTGGCCGATGCTTTAGCCCAGGTCTGGGAGGAGATCCCTCAGGAGACCAACCGCCACCTCATCAGGAGCATGCCCAGGCGTTGTAGGGAGGTCATACAGGCACGTGGAGGCCACACACACTACTGAGCCTCATTTTGACTTGTTTTAAGGACATTACATCAAAGTTGGATCAGCCTGTAGTGTGTTTTTCCACTTTTAATTTGAAGGTGACTCCAAATCCAGACCTCCATGGGTTAATAAATTTGATTTCCATTGATAATTTTTGTGTGATTTTGTTGTCAGCACATTCAACTATGTAAAGAACAAAGTATTTAATAAGAATATTTCATTCATTCATTCAGATCTAGGATGTGTTATTTTAATGTTCCCTTTATTTTTTTTTGAGATCTATATATCTATCTATCTATCCCAGTGAGGCAGGACCCCACTTAGTATTTTCTATTTTCAGCATATATTGCTAGATACATGATCTGTTTGGGGACTGTGACCCCTTTAAACAGGGTGACTATTTACAAAGGGGGTTCATATATTGTTATGTGTCATACATACTGTGTACAACTAGGTGTGTCTCTCCCCCAGTATTGGGGCCCATACCTGAACATGTACGCTATTTGGTACTTACCAGCCATGAGCAGGCAGATAATGCACATTGAAAAAGCAACAACCATGATGATTGGCAACTAGAAAAAAAACAGATTATTTAATCTTTCATTAGGTACTCTATTGCTACATTTTTCTTAATTAAAGATTTAAAATATCAAGTAAAATCTAGCAAAAACAAGGGCTATGGTTATTGTATTAGCAAAAATGAATTAATGCATTTTTTTCCATTTGTATTAATAATAAAATTGTGAAGAAATCTTGCCTACTGGACCAAGTGAATAACACAATGGGTGACGTTAATGGTAAAGTTTATAAGCTTGTTCTAATCAGCTTACCATATAAGTGAATATAAATTAATAGATATCCAGTCTTGTTCACTGGTTTGCAGAAAAGTCCACTTTATAAAAGCATCCACATTAAAATAGAGACATAGACGGATTATGGAAATGAAGAGTAAACGGAGGGGAGGGACCGCGCAGTGTTGTTTAATAGGGCCGCTGCCGCTGAGATGAGATAGGAAATTTCCCAGGGTAACCCTATGAATAGTAATTATGTGAGAGGAGGGGTATCTCGGGCGCAGAGCCTAGTAGTAATGGGTATATAGATCAGTGTGAGTGGTGATTTTTGCACCAGAACATATATATAAATCAAATATATCAAAAACAATGTATTTATTTATGGTATTGACAATTGGACATGGGGAAACACATAAAAAACAAGGAACAAATAGCACACAGTAGAAACACTGTAGCTAAGTAGTGAACGCACTTGCAAATGCAAACAATAGATGGAAACAGTGCTACTATGTGATCAACATCAAATTGAAAGTCACAACCTGCGCACAATAAAAATGTAGGGTACTCCAAGTGTGCAGATAGCACAGTTCAAAGAGTTAGCCAAAGTCAATGGGCACTAATAAATGAAGCCATATATTTCAAAGCCTTGCAGATTGTATGCAGTGGACTGCTTGGGGTGTATGGAGCAAATAAGTCTCAGGGTAAAACTTGTTCCGAGCTTGCTACAAAGTGGCTATGGGTGCCGCACTTGTCAGCCAGAATTAGAAATGCAGAAGGAAATCGTTCCGTATTGGAACGTATTCACAGGCACTCGTGGGGCTCCGGTTAGCAGTCTCGAGGATCCGCAGATGTACAGTCCAGATGCCGGGTGCTGTGTTAAAAACTCCTGTCCTAGGTGCAGTGTGACGGTGATCCGCCTGGCTGGTTCTCCCTTCCGGGTACAGCAGTAATCGATCTATGCCGTCTGAATAAAGGGGAGGTAGCGGTGTCCTCGTTGCTAAGGACGCTTTCTTCTTTACAGCGGTGGTTTTCTCCCCGGCGCTGACGCTGTGTGCACTACAGCCGCGCCTGGGGTACTGACAGGGATGCAGGGTGCAACTTGGCAAATAGTGGAGAGCTCTCTACTAATCCTACGCGTTTCACCTTTAGAATAGAAAAAAGGCTTCTTCAGGGACACAGTCCTGCTCCAAGTTCTCTCAAACCACAGTGTAAACGTTGAATGCAGCGTTATGGCTCTAGGGTTTCTGGCGGCAAAATAAGCGTTAGTTGATAAGGTCAAATTAAGATTGACAGGCGCCAATCATGATATTAAGGGGCTCATTAGTCAGCATGGAAATAGTAGCGCCCAGGCTTCAAGTGCAGATGTGTACATATGGTGATGATGTCACAGTTTCTTAAATGATGTACTGCAAAGTTCTAAGGATTTTGGGGCATACTCTGGCAAAATTGTCAAATGGTGTGGCACCAAAACAGGGGATGTCCATATATACATAAAGGACATTATATATATCAAAAAATCATAAAAATAGTAAACAAACAAAAAAGTAGAAATAAAGATAAAAATAAATATGATTGTGAATAAAGGAAAAATGTACAAAAAGATACAAATTCACATCGAGATACCAAAATGCATATATAGTCCACAGAGAGCTTCCCAAAAAGAATTTATGGGAAAGGTATTGGTAGGGTAAGGCAGGGAACCTGTAGTAGAAAATACAGCAGAGTGCCTATGTAGTACAATAATGGAAATAGGGCAATTTTTTTGAAACATTTTTAGGGAAGAGTCTTTTGTATTCAAATGATAGGTATTTCCAAAGTGGAATGCGAAAATGATGGAGAAACTGGGTCTATAACATTGGAGTAGAGAACAGTGCTACTGGATAGAGTGCTCGAGACTGTGGGGAAGCTTTAGGTAGAGAAAAGGAAAGTGCCCAGGTCCAGATCTATATTCATGCCCAAAGATTCTAGATTTTTGAGGTTATAGATCCATCTGGTCTCCTCCCTTGCAATCTTAGGCAGATAATTTCACCCCCGCCAGCTGGGATCCACTTTCTATATTCCCATAAATTTAAAGGTGGATGGATCTTGGCCATGTGCAAGTGAAAAATGCAAGGGGACACTGTGTGTTGACACCTTTTTTGATTATCCGAACGTGCTCCCCTATTCGTGTCTTGAGTGGACGTTTGGTGCGTCCAATGTACTGGAGGCCACATGGGCACTCCAGTAAGTACACGACCCCTTTTGTGTCACAACCGATTCAGTGTGTGATACTGTATTCTTGATTGGTGCTTGTGGATTTAAATGTTGTAAGGGGTTTTGGAGAATTTTTATTTGTGGAGGTGCAGGAGATACATCTTGTACAGTGGAAAAAACCTTTGTTGTTGTTGGTGGTACTAAGCCAGGTCTGCATCGGTTTTTGAGGAGCTTTGGGGCACAGGGCACTGGGAGCTAGAATGCTTTTGGTTTTTCTATATGTAATGATAGGCTAATAAGAGGGAGGGAGGGAGGGAGAGAGGGAGAGAGGGAGATATATATAACCTTTAAATTTATGGGAATATAGAAAGTGGATCCCAGCTGGCGGGGGTGAAATTATCTGCCTAAGATTGCAAGGGAGGAGACCAGATGGATCTATAACCTCAAAAATCTAGAATCTTTGGGCATGAATATAGATCTGGACCTGGGCACTTTCCTTTTCTCTACCTAAAGCTTCCCCACAGTCTCGAGCACTCTATCCAGTAGCACTGTTCTCTACTCCAATGTTATAGACCCAGTTTCTCCATCATTTTCGCATTCCACTTTGGAAATACCTATCATTTGAATACAAAAGACTCTTCCCTAAAAATGTTTCAAAAAAATTGCCCTATTTCCATTATTGTACTACATAGGCACTCTGCTGTATTTTCTACTACAGGTTCCCTGCCTTACCCTACCAATACCTTTCCCATACATCTTTTTGGGAAGCTCTCTGTGGACTATATATGCATTTTGGTATCTCGATGTGAATTTGTATCTTTTTGTACATTTTTCCTTTATTCACAATCATATTTATTTTTATCTTTATTTCTACTTTTTTGTTTGTTTACTATTTTTATGATTTTTTGATATATATAATGTCCTTTATGTATATATGGACATCCCCTGTTTTGGTGCCACACCATTTGACAATTTTGCTAGAGTATGCCCCAAAATCCTTAGAACTTTGCAGTACATTATTTAAGAAACTGTGACATCATCACCATATGTACACATCTGCACTTGAAGCTTGGGCGCTACTATTTCCATGCTGACTAATGAGCCCCTTAATATCATGATTGGCGCCTGTCAATCTTAATTTGATAATTTAATTTATCAACTAACGCTTATTTTGCCGCCAGAAACCCTAGAGCCATACCGCTGCATTCAACGTTTACACTGTGGTTTGAGAGAACTTGGAGCAGGACTGTGTCCCTGAAGAAGCCTTTTTTCTAAAGGTGAAACGCGTAGGCTTAGTAGAGAGCTCTCCACTATTTGCCAAGTTGCACCCTGCATCCCTGTCAGTACCCCAGGCGCGGCTGTAGTGCACACAGCGTCAGCGCCGGGGAGAAAACCACCGCTGTAAAGAAGAAAGCGTCCTTAGCAATGAGGACACCGCTACCTTCCCTGTATTCAGACGGCATAGATCGATTACTGCTGTACCCGGAAGGGAGAACCAGCCAGGCGGATCACAGTCAAACTGCACCTAGGACAGGAGTTTTTAACACAGCACCCGGCATCTGAACTGTACATCTGCGGATCCTCGAGACTGCTAACCGGAGCCCCACGAGTGCCTGTGAGTACGTTCCAATACGGAACGATTTCCTTCTGCATTTCTAATTCTGGCTGACAAGTGCAGCACCCATAGCCACTTTGTAGCAAGCTCGGAACAAGTTTTACCCTGAGACTTTTTTGCTCCATACACCCCAAGCAGTCCACTGCATACAATCTGCAAGGCTTTGAAATATATGGCTTCATTTATTAGTGCCCATTGACTTCGGCTAACTTTTTGAACTGTGCTATCTGCACACTTGGAGTACCCTACATTTTTATTGTACGCAGGTTGTGACTTTCAATTTGATGTTGATCACATAGTAGCACTGTTTCCATCTATTGTTTGCATTTGCAAGTGCGTTCACCACTTAGCTACAGTGTTTCTACCGTGTGCTATTTGTTCCTTGTTTTTTATGTGTTTCCCCATGTCTAATTGTCAATACCATAAATAAATACATTGTTTTTGATATATTTGATATATATATATGTTCTGGTGCAAAAATCACCACTCACACTGATCTATATACCCATTACTACTAGGCTCAGCGCCCGAGATACCCCTCCTCTCACATGATTATGGAAATGGTATACAACTCGCATTCCCAGATGCCGCTAGCTTCATTGTGCGGAACGCCAGCAAGATAAACAAGGTCAGATGCCAGCTTACTAACATGTTGGGTCCACTGAAGTGCTGTTTTCATAGGATGGGAGAGCAGTACAAGTCTTTGACTGCAGGCCCCAAGACTGAAAAGAAAATTGTGAAGCTAGTGACATCTAGGACTTTAAATTGTATACTGGTTCCATAAGCACTTAATAGTGGAGCTTATTTGCTCCCGTAGGGCTTCACCATAAGATTTTATTTCTGAACCTATCGAGATTCTGCACCATAAATAAGTTTTTTTTTTCTTTTTTTGAATAAAAGCTCATGATGGTGGAATTGCTTCTGGATATATTTATATACCTATTAGAACAAGCTTATCAAAATTTTAACTAAATAAAACATAGTAACCATTTCTTTATTTGTAAGAGTTCATGCAGATCTAACCATTCAGATACGTGGCAGGAACTCAGACTATGGACCGTATTCACAGATACGTGTGTAAAAAGTATGCAAATATATGCACCTACGTTGCAGGACAACACCCATGACACTCCCCTTGCATGGATGGGTTTCAGTGACTTCCGCCTACATAAGGCACCCTTAAGTCTACGTGTGTACTTATGTACGTGCGTATTTATTTAACCACGCCCTCAAATGCCTATTTAAATGCTTCCCCTTGCCCACTTTCACGTAACTTCTACTGTCCGGGTTAAAAACCACGCCCCTCCGTACGTATGTCCCTAAGTGTTATTCACAAGTTCGTGCCGAAAGTACTTACGTGCATAAATACTATGTAATGTGTGTGGAAAAAGTTACGACGCATACACAGTTAATCCGATCCTAAAAATATTCACGCAACTACACGCAAAAACGGATCCTATATCTTTTCTGCCAATTATTATAGTGGTAATATCTTTAGGATACAGAAATCACTAGAACCAAATAGAAATTATTCAAGTAGTATCATCTGAAACAAATTAGTCCCTGGAATAGCAATATTGTTTTTTTTATACTGGCTGGTACTACAAGTAAATAGACACCCTATATTTAGCAATATTTTCAAAGGTTATAAACTTACTGCTAAAAATTTCCAGTCTTTCTGAACTTGTAGTGGGCTTGTAGAATAGACTTCTTCAACAGAATAATTTCCAAGAAACAAGTCAATTGAATCCTAAATATAAATAAATAATAATTAAAACACAGTACTAAAACTTTTAAATCTAGGCTAAAAAAATGAATTTTTTCAGCGTATTCAGCTAAGCAAATACCAAACCATAAATGAAACCAGACATCTCATACCTGAGCAGAAAATGAGAGGAGGGGAGGGGGCAAAAGAGCTTTGACTTTATTTGCGATCGGCGATGTCCTGATATTTGTAAAAATAACTTCAGTGTTTACAGACAAACTACCTTTACTGCTGCTATTAAAATTCATATTTTCACCTTGTGGACAACCATATTATTGTTTTTTTGTTGTTTGTGAAAGAGGCACAGAAAGCTAGTGTATGTTACTACAGATGTCAGATCGGTACTTAAAACCTTCAGTGTGTACCCTGCTTAAGGGTAGGAGCACAGTGTCCCCCAGATGTTTTTGGAGAAAGGGTTTTAAATTAAAGGTGACAAGCCCATTTTCTCCTCCATCTATCTGGGTGATACTGCGACCATAAGGACTTACCAAAGTCGCCACTATGGGAAGGAACCCAAATGTAATACATTCAATGGAGGCATCCTGGGAAGCAAACATCAGAACCTATAAAATTTTGTGAAGCTGTGGATGGAGGACAAGGTAGCTGTCTGACACAGCTGCTCAACAGAGGTCCCACTACTTAATGCCCAGGACAAACTCACTGACCTGGTGAAATGGGCTGATTTTGGCTTTATCATTGTTGTTTGTGTAATTGCAGTTGCGACCATAACCAGTTCTAAGATATAATTTAAGACTACTTTCAGCAGCCTTATTTGTGAGATAGAGCTCTGTATGTTGAGTAATGTCATGATGTGGCTAGAATAAAGCCACATTGATACAAATAGAAAACGTGACCAGAGATAGACCAATCTGACTTGCCCAGTGTTCTATTTGCTCTTCACTGTTCATTTATGACAGTGCCTTGCTCAGGTGCATACACCTATTGTATTGGTCACATGCAATCTTTGTTACTTTTTATTTTTTTATTGTTTCTGTCTAATTGCATCATTGTTTAAGTGTCACCATCAGTTAGGTATGCTGGGCCTTGCCTTTGTGCTTCAGTACAGAGATAAACTTAAATGTGGACAGCACACACAGAGTCAGTTTGAAAGCTGTGGTAAAGAGTCTACTGGGATTAAGTTCCTCTTCTCTGGGTTCAGTGTCATTAAACTAGATGCCAAGTTAAGTTATCCTGCTCTCTCCTTGGTCTTACTTCCCCAGGAGGTGAGAGAGAGGGCTTATGTGGGTTGGTGTAAGAAAGGGGTTTCAACGCTAGTTTTCAGTTTCCAGTTAGCAAGACTTTTAGCCTCTCTCCAGGACAGTCTCAACAGGTAAGGCAGGTACAAGCTAGTCAACTCTTGTCATATCCTCCTTCCCTTCCATGTGCTCTACTTACAAACCAATCTTGCTGCTCAATGTAGATCTCAAACTTTTTGCAAAGATCACAGCCAACCAGCATAAGCACCCACTCCCTGACCTTATCCATGACGACCAGGTGGGTTTCATCATGGAAAAGAAGCCCTGGATAACACCACAAAGGACATAAATACAATACATTACATATTCAAACAAGGTCCCCAACCATCTTGTTTCAAAGTTTGACAGAGTGGACAAGCTATTCAATGAGGGGCTTCCGGAGCATGTGAAGATTAAACGTGAATAAAATTAGAGCTCTGAGCTCTACAGTCTACAGTGAGGGTAAGTGTTAACAGTGGCTTATCAGACCCAGGATAAAACTTTATCGGAACCAGACAGGGCTGCTTGCTCGCTCAC
>WWET01007552.1:4594-15833 GCA_011038615.1 Limnodynastes dumerilii | reverse complement strand
AGGAGTCCAGTCCACTCTATGCTGACGGTGTACATTTGTATTTACAAACAAATTCTTGTTGTGATTTTTGTACCTTACAGTTCATGTAATATTCAAATATTTTCGCCTACTTTCAATTTATTTATATATGTGCTATTGTATTGCTGTTGAATTTATTACATTTGTGTCTTTCTACGACCTGTTTCGTGTATTAACAGAATTTTATTGGATATGTAATTTTATTGACCTATGTGCGCTATAAACAGCATGTTCTGTTTCCGAGCCAGGTCTTTCTGACTCGAACCTTTTTTGTGTTATTTGATGTTTAATTTTGCTGCTGGCTGCACCTTCCCACCAAGGAAGTTTTTGGTCTTGACTGATTTTCTGCCTGTGCATGGTCATATATTGTACACTTTAATTTGCTCCTTAACTGTGGCAGCAACAAAAACCTACCCTTCTTACTTAAATAAAACCAATACAATGAAACACCTTAAAAATGGCGTTGAATAACCAAATGAGAAGCACATTTACCTAACCAATCCATTTCCAAGACTAGATACCATTTGCGAAAAGGTCTGTTCCAGTGGCTTTTCTGAACCTTTTTGATTTACCTAAAAAATAAATAAATAAACGTTTTATACAGATCCCTTCCTTACTTGCACAGATAAATATACACTAGTCTTAATAAAACATTTTTTTTTTACTAATTATAAACCTATACTAAAAAGACTTAATTATTATATTATTATTAAAAAAAATTGGTCTGCACAAGAAATTTCTACTTATGCATGCACACCAACAGTGGTTGGCATAGAGATAATTAGTGAAAATTACACATTTTGTATTTTATCTCTTAAATCCTCCATTGCAGTAATATAATTTTGTGAGAATAATGTAGTATATAATTAGCAGGTTACATCATTTGAAATTTTAAAGAACAATTAATATTACATACCATAATATAATACATACCAAGTTAATTACAACTTGCTTTCCATAGCAAATTATCTGTGAGTCAAAATGACGCTGAAACCCGTCCATCTGTCAATAAAGCATAGTTAATCAGTACATGTTTACCTTTAGATATTACAACTATTATTAAAAATAAATGTTAAAAATTTGGGTGTATTGTTATTCACTGCTAAATCCTTTTCTCTGAAGACATCTGGGGGACACTGCTGCCATGAGTCAAATCCCTTCAAAGAATTGAGTGTGAAGGTGGAAGTGCAGTGTCCCCCAGATGTCTTCAGAGAAAAGGATTTAGCGGTGTTACGCTAGGATTACTATAGTAACTTTGTTCCGTCCGAGCCCATTTGCGTGCAAATGCTGATATGCACAGTGGGAAGTATCAATGTTACAATAATAAATAAATACAATAAATAAATAGTCCGATATAAAATCCAGATGAGGTGGATAAGAAGTTTTTGTAGTGTCACCTTTCCCCCGTAGGGGAAGAAGAAAGGGAAAAATAAAAGTACAAAAACAATTTATTAATACAAATCCACAATAGAAAAAACATTAAAAAAAAGGAACAGCGGGTGAGGGGAAGCATGTAAAGTGTACAGTGTGGGAGGGGGCTCCGACACTGTAGCGGATCAGCGGTCGTACGGACCGTTGATCCGCCCGTTGCATTTAAGGCAGGCTTATGGTAGTGTAAACTGCTATAAAGCCTGCACAACAGAGGGGAGTGACAGGGGGTGTGCACTCCCCTCTGTCTCGCATAATTTCAGACCCCCGCGCGCACGGAAAGCACGCGGGGGTCTGGATCCGGTCCTTAGTGATGAATAATAATAAATCCAATTTTCTCTTCTATCTACCTGGGGAACACTGATAACCATGGGCAATATACCAAAGAGGCCCTATGGGAGGAAACGCTCAATTACCCTTTAACTCGAAACATTCCTACCAAAAAACTAACAGAGAATTTGATCAATTCTGAATGATCTAATCACGTGAGTTAGTGACACTGGTCATCCTGACAATGCCTCGAGAAGGGCTGTGAGGAAAGTTTTATGTTCAGTATAAAACCTAGAACTGCCTAGGCTGGAATGATGGGATTGTTAGGAGTACTGCTCTATCCCTCTGCAGAATTAGGAATGGAGAACCACACAATATATCATTCGATTTGAATCCAAAAAAGCTGAATAAATACTGTTACGGCATACTCATCCATTTATTTTCATGGAACCCGCCACTGACAGCTCCGGAGAGTAACCTCTCCGGGGACATTTATTGTTAGCAGGGTGTTAGGGTTAGGCTCTTAGAAAGGGAGGGTTAGGGCCATAGAAGGGGAGGGGGTTCTTATGGTTAGGCTATAGAGAAGGGAAGGTTAAAGTAAGGGAAGGGTTAGGGTAGTAATTGGCACTTACCTATCGGAGCAGTGTGTTTGGTGCTCCAGGGATCGAATGCTATGCCTTATCAAGGCATAAACAATCAATATCCCAGCCAGTTCGAAACTGCTTGGGAGAGAACGGCCCTATTGAAATAAGGCCGTTCTTTGCAGGGACCCACACTCCTGAAAACATCAGTGTACCCAAACCTTTATGGCAAGTTTGGGAAAGGGTCAGGAAAGGCATCATTTGTTTCTCCAGCAGACACACCCTCTGCAGCAATGTGCCAAGCACAGGAGGTACAAAAAAAAAAAAAATTCACCTTGCACTGAGCTGGAAGGAGACCCTAACCTTAAAATTTTTAAGAATTATCCGAGCATGTGCAACAGCTGCATAGTTGATCCACAATGTTGATCTACCTGATTCGCTTACCATTGTCCTGAGACCATCGCCAGCCACAGACAGTAGATCTCGGAATCTAGAGTGGCCATCCTGAATGGCAAAGCAGAAGCAGGAAGCCTTTCCAGAAGGGTAATATGGAGACACACATTCTGTATGTGTATAGACGCTTAAAGAAAACAAATGTCTAAGGCCACATCCTGTTGATCACTGAACAAACAGATTCCGCCTTGAATCTGGACACCCAAAGTCTAGAATTCAAGAAATTTTGGGTTCCAACCCCCATTGAGCATTCAGGACTGAAACAATCAATTAGTGTGACAGCATGGTCATGATGGAAATATCTGTGCAGAACTATCCTCTTGTAGTCAAGGCATTAACTTCCTAGTAACAGGACAATAAACCCACCAATCTAGGCTGGAAACTCTCCTGATGACCTTAAAAAAAAAATTAAGAACACAAGTTCCCACCGGCCCTAGAGGAATAACCAAAACAGCAACAAACTCTCTGCCCTCAAACTTAAGAGCCTGGTGACAAAGCCTTATGTCTGGCAACAATTTTGAGAGCCATGAACCAGCAGCCCCTGGGAGAACACAGACCTATCCTTGAAGGCAGATTTAACGTGGCCTGACCCATGAGTTGAACAAACTGAAATGAGGGAGTCATCTGACTCAAGCAGAAACAGAAGATGATTAACCTCCCAACACCATCATTGGTCTTAGATCCAGATGCATTCCTAGACATGGTAAAATTCAATAGGGTAGGAAAGGATGGTATGGTACATAACAGGCTTTCACCCAGTGTGTAGAAACTATATATAAAATATCTCCCGACAATAATATAATAAACACACAAATACACACGTGGCTGGGACTTTACCACACTGTCACAGTTTATAACTACACCTTGCATAAAGCAGTTTTCTGGTCTTGCGTCTAAAGATTTTTTTTTTTTAATCCTGCTTTCAGTAAAAGCACCCAATTCCTTAGGGCACTTGAAGTAAACCGAGAGTGTTGAGGGGGTTGAAGAGAGGAGGAGCTTCTTCCTAACAGTTTTTTTTTTACCTGTCAGAAGCCCACATCCACAGTACCTCATACAACCCATGGTTAGCAGTGTCCCCCAGATGGATGTAAGACAAAAGTAATTAAGTGAATAAACTTTTTGGCTTCACAAAGTTGTTGACCAAGTTGGCTGCCTTACACCAAAGCGACATGAATTTGTTATTCACCACAAAACAGAATTTCAATTATGTTTTTCAATTTATGATTTATGAATTTTATGGTCATTTTAATTAAGAAAAAACTACCATTTCAGCTCTCATCTTAAATATGGATCTATATAAACAGACAAATCAGGTATTATTCATTTTCTTTTGTAAATTTTGAATAAACATAGCAGTAAAGTGATGATAATAATATAAGAACGCAAATAAGTATGGTGTTAAACGAACAATAATTTTTTCTGTAGTAATTATTTTTAGATACTTTTTATAGTCCATAAAAATTAGTCTTTATACAGTAGCATACTCACAGGATACAACCCAAAGATAAAATATATATACACATACTTACATGGTTTACGGCATTATTGATTTGAGGCTTTGGTTTGTATTTCAAATTTGGTCGCTGTGACCAGAAAAATGGAATGGATCCACGGGTCTAAAAAAAAATAAAAAAATACTGTAATCAATTTTATCTAAAAATCACATAATTTAAAGTTTAATCTTGTGTTCTTTAACTCTACACAATGACTGTAGTAAGTAAAGCTTACTTGGACAAATGAAGCTTTTCCTCCATTGCAGTACACAATTTGCTCTGTCTCAACAAAATTTGCAGCATGGCCTTCAGAATCAATACCTACAATATAAATGGAACAGCACACATTCAGAACAAAAAGAAAAGAAAATATATATTTTTTTTTTTAAAAAGAGACACAAACATCTGTCTTTTTCACCCTCAATAACTATAAATCCGTTTGTATTAGAAAAATTGATGATGAAGTGGACAGCAAACCACGAACTACAGTGAGTAGCTGCTAGTGAAGAACAATAAATATCAAACATAAATGGCAAACCACTTACCTAGCGAAATCATTTCAAAATTAAAGTCCAGTCAGTGCCACATCTTACAAATAATGCACGAATATCTAAAATATAAAATCTCTAAAGTCCCTTCGATAAAGCATACATTTATATTAGCGTCATCATTCATGAAACAAACTATAACATATATTTCTGATGGTATCTTATAACTGAAAAACGGAATGTTCCAATGGGTATCATCAATCTATTGGCAATGTGGTCGCAGCTAGATCTTTTATACAAATATGGTGGTTGTGCCCACTTATTAGAAAATTCTGGGACTTCACTTTTGATCCAACAGGTAACCAGTTCACCAATTCCAAAAGTTAATTGCATCTTTTGCTTAAACTGTCACACCATCATATTAAAAGGAGAGTAATGAAACTAGCTATCCATATCAGCAATGCCACTAAGTAAATGAATTAGAAATCCAGTACAATTACCTCACATAAGAACCTTTTTAACAGAATCAATTTGTCACGTTCAAGGGATTAGTGGGATCTGTCCCGGGCTTCAGGGAATGAGACAGTTGAGTTGGTGTGAATTGGAAGTTAGCCGGTTTAATGTAGGACTGGTGCATACAGAAATAAACAGTAAATAATAACAATGAACAGTCTTGGAAGAAATCCGTGCAATGGGGCAAAGGATAATTGGGGTTCACGTGCTATGAACAGTCTTAGAGGAGGTTGTGCGAACTTGGCACACTTGACAAGAGTGGCAAGGTTGCTGGACCGGACTAGACAAGGTCACTGGATTGGACCTGACAAGGTCACTGGATTGGACCTGACAAGGTCGCTGGATTGGACCTGACAAGGTCGCTGGACCAGGATAGCTGTAGCTGGATCAGGATAGCTGTAGCTGGATCAGGATAGCTGTAGCTGGATCAGGATAGCTGTAGCTCTAGCTGGATCAGGATAGCTGTAGCTGGATCACTGTAGCTGTAACCGGATCAGGATAGCTGTAGCTGGATCAGGATAGCTGTAGCTGGATCAGGATAGCTGTAGCTGGATCAGGATAGCTGTAGCTGGATCAGGATAGCTGTAGCTGGATCAGGATCAGAGCGCTAGATGCAGCAGAACAAGGCAACTAGGAAGACTAGTTGTTCTGGCAGGGAAGGAAGGGTCTGCAAGATTTAAATCTTGCACACTCATTGGCTGGAGGACCGGAAAGGGTGAGTATCATTGGTGGAGCAGCGTCATGTGAGAATTCCAAAATTACGGCGCCCACGGACCGGAGCACCGCAGAGTTTGCCGTCAGGACCCACGAGGAAGACGCTACCCATGGCTTATATAAGAGAGAGATATTGGTGGTGCTTTCTTTGCCTCCTTTCTAGCCTTTTTTTTTTCTCCCTCCCTTCTTTAACTCCCCTCTTCCCACATTAATACGGTTCTTTTACAATATGCTTGTTATAAAACTTATAAGCAAGTTTTGACCTTGTTTTGATAACAAAAGTTATAATTTCCATGTACTTCACTGCAATATTGTGTCTGTTTAATGGTTTTATAAGATATATAGAGAACAAAATAGAAAAAGAAGAAACCTAACTTGGGGTAAAGGTAGGTGAAATGAATTCTATACAGCGCACACTTATCCAATTATCAAGAAACCAGATGCAAAGGAATATTAAAATAAAAAATCTTAGAGAGTTTTTAAAAAACAAAACATACTTAGGCGAAATACTTCGCTCCTTAGCCTTGAAATAATTTGTACAAAATATTTGTCTACTGAATGCTCTATTCAATATTTCAGTTTATGACTACAATTTATTATATTTTTAATGATGTCACCGCTTCAGTTTTTTGTACATTTGTAAAATAAAATAATATCTTTCTAAAAGTTATATGTAATAAAAATATTGATTTTGTTTCAGTTTTCTATGAGCTTTAAGTCAGCCAATTAGACAACCAATGCACAGAGTTAGTATAATGTATTGAAAGTATAAGTGCATAGTGGTGCGACTTAAGTGGAATAGGTTAATTGTAAAATATTCCAGAATATTGGCCATATACAGCAAGCATTACCTGATGATCTGGTAAATGCTTTGATAATAAATATATATCTGGTCAGTTTCATTTTCAGATGATTTATTAGCTTTTACAAAAATCTATTTAAAAAATAGGCCACATAATTTGTTAAATATTTGTAAACAGGAATATTAAATCAATAAGTTATATAGTTTATATTAAACAATATATGCATGAACATTAATCACATTTATTTATACTTATAATATACTTGTCTAAAACCCATCATAAAGACGGGAAAAATATTGCCCGTTCATTTCTCTCCAGCCTCTTTCAGCCATTTCCTATTGATGTCATGTCATATACATGTTATTCTAGCTCCCAGTATCCCCATCATGTGTCTCCAGCCCGCCCCCCAGTATTCCCATTATGTCTCCAGTGCCCCCCAGTATCCCCCACCATGTGTTCCAGCAACCTAATATTCTCTAGAGAGTGGTGGCGAGTCCCTCCTCTGCTACCTAGCAAGCCTCTGTCCCTGTTGTTAGGTAGCAGAGGAGATCCCCTACCGCCATCTCCACCTTACCTCTGCATGGAAGTTCTTACCACATCCAAGAACTTCTTCAGTGCAGGCAGGAGGAGAGGGCGGCGGGTCCCGATACTGGGATACAGGGGGGAGGGAGAATGTGTATTTTTTTTTGTTAAGTTGGGCATGGCGCAGTAGTGTCCCAACATGTGGACGCTACTGCACATGTGTATAAAGGTGAGGAGCAGAATGGCTTTTATATAGATAAATGTCTTTTTCAATGACACCTTTAGTGCACTCTATCTTTAAAAAAAAAATATATATATATCTGGCACCAAATACTATGTTGTCATTTACTAAAATGGATAATAGAATACTATATCTTCCTTCATACAATAAACTTGTAAAAGTTCATTATTATTATTATTATTAATGAATATAGCATTCAGCATAGTACTTCATACATCATTGGTACAGCAGCACAGTTAGTACATTATTAATATAAAAGAAATATATATCATCACATTCATTTTATAGGTAAAATGCTTGTTACTGCACCTCAGGTTATTATCCTCAATTACAGGAATCACCTTAGGATTTCACATAAACGTCACATATGATAACACAGACTACATTTTTGTTATTAGAAAGCATGGATTAACTATACCTCTAACATAATATCGCACACCAGCTCGGAAACAGCTTCTTCTAGAAACAAGAATCCAATCAAAGTATTTTCCATTAATGGAACAGGAATGAATAGCAATAACTGGAAACAAAATTAAGGAACACAACATGAAAAAGAAAACACTGAATAAAGAAAGACAAATTTGGATTGTTATTATTGCTGATGGTATATAATTTAAACACAAAAATGCATAATGTGCATTATATAAAAATACAAATTAAGGTAATCTGGCAGCCAAATGGTTTAAAATAGTTAAACTCCAATGTTGCATCATCTGACTAGCAAGAAAAAAATCTAAAAGTTCATGACCTAATTGTCAAGTCTCCGGAAATACATAACAAAATACAAACTTTCTAAAAGTCAATATACACCTCATTTTCTCATCTATCAAAACAGGTAGATGACCATGTCTGACTACAATGTAAAAGCCAGGCAGTCACCATAAAAGTTAACATTTCTTTGTACTCACTAATCAGACTGCAATGTTATGGCTGCTATTATGTGATGCTTGAACATTTGATATAAAGGGGCAGTTTGTCTAATAACACAACCAGAGGAACAGCTCTGTTAGAGGCCTCCCTGGACTGTCTACATGTGCTTTGGAAAGCAGATCTAGGTCAGTATAATGTCAAGTACTGGGAAAGTTTATTTAGCAGTTCCTACACATTGACCTCTAACATTAGATTTCAAAAGATCCAAATATATATAATTCACCAAGCCTATCTCATGCAGACTTAATTGGCTAAAATCAGCGACCCCCATTCCAGTACCTGCCCATATTCTACTTATTATGGTCTTTCCCGGGGTTTACAGAGGTTCTGGAGCAATGTCATTAATTGTATTGGTAGAACAGGAGTAACTCTCCCCTTTAGGGACCATAAGTGGTGCTTATTTGGTCTGGAGTTTGAGGATAATTTGAACCAATCTATATAGACTTATGTGAATTTTTTTTGTATGTGGGCTAAATTATGCATAGCATGCTCCTTGTGTGCTCTGACCAACCTCTTTTTGGAGATTGGCTTTGATTGGTAAACACTACACTTGATAAATTTATATGTACTAGTAGGGGTTGTCTGCAAAAATGTAATAAAGTCTGGGATAGATTGGTTGACTCAGATTACTATGGAAATTCAATTCTTACTGACACGATTGCATAAGTATTGTCAAATATGCTTAATTTTGCTCTTAAGCGCATTTTATGTATTATCATTCCTATACGTTTGTAAATGACTATGTATGTATGTAATTGTCCCTATATGCCTGTTTAATTATATTCACCTGGAATATTATTGTACTAACTAGTCAAAGGGCCGTCAGAATGATGGGAAAAAATATTCCCAATTCATTTCTCTTCAGTATTCCCAACATGTGATTCCAGCCTCCCAGTATCCACCCATCATGTGTGTCCAGCTCTCCAGTATACCCCATCATGTGTGTCCAGCTCCCCAGTATCAACCATCATGTTTGTCCAGCTCCCTAGTATCCACCCATCGTGTGTCCAGATCCCCAGTATCCCCCAGCAAGTGTATCCAGCTACCCAGTATCCCCCATCATGTGTCCACCTCCCCAGTATCCACCCATCATGTGTGTCAATCCCCCCTCTATATCCCAGCATGTGTCCAGCTCCCCAGTATCCCCCATCATGTGTCCAGTCCCCCCAGTATTACTCATCATGTGTGTCAAGCCCCCTCTATCCTCCAGCATGTGTCCAGCCCCCCAGTATTACCCACCATGTGTCCAGCCCCCCAGTATTACCCATCATATGTGTCCAGCCCCCAGTATTATTCAACATATTCGTTTATTAACAATTCAATAATAAAAATATACTATTAAAAATATCTATAAACAACACCCTACCACAAATAATAAATGCATACGTTTCACACTGGTTTTGTTGTAGAGGTATACATAGTACTAGTAATAGTTTAGTCCATACATCTGACCACACTGGTATCTCATGGAGCTGTATAGCTCAGTGATGATGTCAAATGGTGATGCACTGAATTATATAGTTGTATGGTCCTTTATGTGTGCACAAATGTAGATGTACTAGCGATATATAATATCCTAGGCCAGCAAGCACATAGACTATTAATATCTGCGGTATGCGTGCCTAACAGCACACGGACCACTTGTTCAAAACAACATATATTCTGTGTTGAGTTAGATGAATATTTCCAGCAGCACCAAGCAATAAGATACAATGTAACAGCCAGACATATAAAGATACAGTCTCAGTGAGTATGTTGCAATAGGACACTGACTGTGTCGCTGGTGTGATATTATTACTCACAGTTGACCCAGGTAGTAGCTGGCCCCTCGGGAGTTTTATAGTGTGGATGTTTGTCGGCTCCGTGTGTCGGTTGCCGCCTGGCTAGTAGCAGTGTACTCGCTGCGATCTGCGTGGTATTGGCACAGTTGCGGTTCCCAAATGAAAAACGGGTATCCGGGCTTTTACTACATACAGATCTTTTATTTCCAGCTCCCGTCCTTATGTTTCAGATGGCTACAGTTAGCAGAGGAGAGGCAGGTGTTTAAGCCTCTCTTGATTGCGGGTCTGTAGGTTCCGTACGAGCCCGTAGGCTCTATTCCCCGTCCTGTGGTCCGGAATCTGTTGCCTGTTAACGGCCAGAATGTAAGTTAAAATTAATAGTTCAGAGTAATCGGTACCGGTTTAGCACTCTGCAATGTGGATATAGAGTGGTGGAGAGTGTGTCCAGATACTGCTGCTGTATAATTCGACACGTTTCTCCCACAATAGGGTTTCTTCAAACAGTAAATTGTCTTTGCAGCGTGGGGATTTAAAAAGGATTCTGGGATTGATATAATCAAACTCCATCTGTGTTAAAAAGTCCAATGTTTGCAACACAGTAGCATTGGATTCCCATAAGTTCCAATAAGTAGGCAGTCTGAGGTCAGGTGATCAACAACATTTTTATAATGGCCAATAGGACAGGATTTAAAAATGCAACAATCAAATACAATAATAAAATAAACTAAAACAAAATGTAAAATAATAAACTAAAAGGATGAAAACCAACAAAAAAATATATATTTGTAATAAAATATAATATAGATATACTAATAATATGCTTATATAGTATCAGTAAGTTAGGAGTTTAATATCGAAGCACCATTAGTAGTTCAATGAATATTGCAACATATGAGAGGATACCTTTTTAGAAAAATTGATAAGGGAGTCCTAAGTGTATAGGGATCCATAAACATACATATTTAAATTGAGTAACAAAATCCATTTTTGTTCATCATAGTATT
>WWET01007551.1:39336-49789 GCA_011038615.1 Limnodynastes dumerilii | reverse complement strand
TAATGAAAATAGAAATGTTTTCTTTAGTGTTAAAGGTCTAATGGCATTAAAAACATATATATAAAACACATAGGCAAACACCAAACCATAGGTAAATTAACTTAGAGTGGTGGTGGGCTACCTTACCTTTTTCGTGCTATGTATACTTCCGCAAGGCACATGCACTTGTGAATCAGTCCTAACTTAAGAGGAACGCCCATAGTGTACATTAGTAGCTATTGTGCAGCTCATTTGCATTAAGAGTCATGTGGGACTCATTCCGTGCTGATGCGTGAATCAGTCCTAAGTCAGCCGTCCGTGTCTGAGAATCAGTCGTCCATGGTTTCCATGCGTATTTTTTAGTTCTGGGCATGCGCAGTATATCCTCTCATAAAAATATGCACAGAGATTCTGCACTTACCTAAGTCTGAATCAGGCCCATTGTGAATATTTTTCTGTGTATTTCACCCAGGCACTATTACTCACTCTTCTGAAAATGTTATTTTCCCACTATACAGTCCAACATCAGTCCTCTTCCACTGCCCTCCCTTTATTCTTATTATTCAAAATATTTATATCCTGTCCTTCCTTGTTCTTCCCTAAATTAGGTCCTAGGATACTCATGTTTAATTTACATATACTGCTAATTATTTCACTGGTTCTGTTAAAACAAATTTGAAATGTAATAATGGTGTATATTGTCTCTGTGTTTTGTTTTGTTTTGTTTTGGTTTTGTGTTTTTCTGTGTTTATTTTTTTTTTTAGCAGTATCCTTAGTGGGAAGTGATCATCTCAGGAGGTTCGAGACTCTACTACAGCTTCTCCTTTCATTGCTCCACTGCGCTAATTTATCTTTTAAACACCTTTTGTCAGTAATAAAGCATCCTCATAAATGTGGCACTAAAATATTTTTGCCTTTAACAAAATTCACTAACTCAAGTCATTAAGTCATTTTCTCAAGTTTCATAAATAACTTTTAGAGCTATTGATGTTTTTTCTTTAATGCGTCTTTAGTTTTTGCTTAACAGTTATCAAAAACAAAAACATGAAATCTTAATAATGCGTATTTTTTAGTTCTGGGCATGCACAGTATATCCAATCATAAAAATTTTCACAGAGATTCTGCACTTACCTAAAGCTGGCCATACACTAGAGCGATTACCGAAAATTGCATGAAATCCCCGATAATCTTGACGATTTTTCGTCTACAGTCCTCTAGACTCCGAAACGATATCTGCACCATACACTACACGATTTTCTGCAGAAAATCATCATAAAATGTGAAAAACCTCAGATTTTCCTTCTTCTTTTATCGTCCCCCAAAAATCGCTTTTGACCATACACCTGCTGATAAAAGTTTTTTCTCGTACAATTTTTCTTAAAAAAATTGCATAACGGGCTGTCCTGAGTGTTGGGCAGAGCTAAGTTCACTGCAGGAAATAGTCATAATAGACTTCCTGTTTACGCTCCCTCCACTTTTTAGTACAGAGATGGATAAGCGTAGGTACGGTCACGGATTGTTCGCTATGTTTATTGTGTCAGTGTTACAGCAGAAAGTGAGAAAAAGGAGGATTCGCCGGCGTTTTTGGGCGAAGGAATGGCTAAAGAAGAGAGAAGAATTCTCACATATGTCCCTTGTTCAAGAAATTCGGGAGAATAATCCAGAAGACTTTCGAAACTTTCTCCGAATGGATGATGAGACATTCCTTTATCTTCTTGGTGTAGTTTCTCCCTACATACAATGGCAGGACACAAGGCTAAGGGTGGCCATAACAACAGAGCAACGTCTCGTGGCAACCCTGTGGTTTTTGGCAACTGGGCGGTCATTTGAAGATCTAAAGTTCAGCTGTACCATTTCTGCTCAGGCTTTGGGGAGAATTATACCAGAGACCTGCAAGGTTCTGTACAAGGCTTTCAAAGGAGAATTTTTTAAGGTTTATAAGCTGTGATACATTGTCAATATAATCATGTTTTTTTTTATAATAATATCAATAATAATAATAGTTATAAAAATGTTTTGTCAATATAATTCAAAACTAAAATGTGGTACAGTCTTGAGTTTTGTAATATTCATAATTGTGCTTGTGAAATAGTACTAGTTTTTGGGACAGTTTGCGTAGTTGAATTATTTAGACAGACACATAAGTGGTAAACATTTTGAAAATTTTATGAAAAGGCACTTGTAAAAACATGACAAAAAACAGAAAACTTTAAATAGTAAAATACAAAATAAAAAAAAAAATGAAAAAACTTAAATAACACATATAACATGTATAAGTATAACTATCAGTGTGAAAATAAATATAATACCATACTATTTATATATTTATAAATGTTCATAATGGTATGGCTCTTGGTGTTGGGATTGGAAGTTGGCCTTGGGGTTGATGTTGCAGAGGGGCCATACTGTGGTCGTTGGGCAGACATTGGTATGGGCATATGGGGGATGTGAAAGGGAGGATGGCCAAATGGAGAAGGCTGGTGAATTTGCCGATATTGTGGGTAAGGCGTCAGGTTCGCCAGGTAGGTTTCACTGTTCAGTTCACCCTTCCTGGCCCTATATAATACCTCTGTCACCGTTCTGTCCGCATCCTCCAGGTATCTTGCGTCCATTGCTCGCAGTTTGTTTGTATACACCACACCAATGTCATCAAAAGGGTAATTCGGTTTTGCATTAAAAAACTTCTCTGCCTGCTCCATTACTCATGCTGTGGCGCTTTCCTGTGCGTTGGCTGATGGGCGCAATCTTTTTCTACCTCTCGCAGTGACTATTTCTTTAGTAGTAGGTTGTGGTGTTGACGCTGTCGATGGGCTTGTGTCCTCCAGGGTTTGAGAGGTAGATTCCATTTCTTTTGAGAAAATGAGGGGCTGGAAAAAAATAAGACATTAACTCTAGTTAACACAGTAATGCTATATGTTTGTACACTTTATTTACAATTATTACTTTGTACAATTGTACTTTATTTACAATTGTGTTTCCCAAAAACACTGAAGAGTGGATGAAAATTGCCGGTGACTTTGAACGCAAATGTAATTTCCCTAATAGTGGAGGTGCCATTGATGGGAAACGTGCGCATTATGCCTCCCCAGTGGTTCATACTACTTCAACTACAAGGGTTTTTTTTAGCATTGTTCTGATGGCAATAGCAGATACAAACTATGAATTCTTGTCCTTATGCACATGCAGGCTCTATTACAAGTCCAAAGTCCACATGCACATGAAGGCTCCATTACAGGTCCAGAGTCCTTATGCACATGCAGGCTCTATTACAAGTCCAAAGTCCACATGCACATGAAGGCTCCATTACAGGTCCAGAGTCCTTATGCACATGCAGGCTCTATTACAAGTCCAAAGTCCACATGCACATGAAGGCTCCATTACAGGTCCAGAGTCCTTATGCACATGCAGGCTCTATTACAAGTCCAAAGTCCACATGCACATGAAGGCTCCATTACAGGTCCAGAGTCCTTATGCACATGCAGGCTCTATTACAAGTCCAAAGTCCACATGCACATGAAGGCTCCATTACAGGTCCAGAGTCCTTATGCACATGCAGGCTCTATTACAAGTCCAAAGTCCACATGCACATGAAGGCTCCATTACAGGTCCAGAGTCCTTATGCACATGCAGGCTCTATTACAAGTCCAAAGTCCACATGCACATGAAGGCTCCATTACAGGTCCAGAGTCCTTATGCACATGCAGGCTCTATTACAAGTCCAAAGTCCACATGCACATGAAGGCTCCATTACAGGTCCAGAGTCCTTATGCACATGCAGGCTCTATTACAAGTCCAAAGTCCACATGCACATGAAGGCTCCATTACAGGTCCAGAGTCCTTATGCACATGCAGGCTCTATTACAAGTCCAAAGTCCACATGCACATGAAGGCTCCATTACAGGTCCAGAGTCCTTATGCACATGCAGGCTCTATTACAAGTCCAAAGTCCACATGCACATGAAGGCTCCATTACAGGTCCAGAGTCCTTATGCACATGCAGGCTCTATTACAAGTCCAAAGTCCACATGCACATGAAGGCTCCATTACAGGTCCAGAGTCCTTATGCACATGCAGGCTCTATTACAAGTCCAAAGTCCACATGCACATGAAGGCTCCATTACAGGTCCAGAGTCCTTATGCACATGCAGGCTCTATTACAAGTCCAAAGTCCACATGCACATGAAGGCTCCATTACAGGTCCAGAGTCCTTATGCACATGCAGGCTCTATTACAAGTCCAAAGTCCACATGCACATGAAGGCTCCATTACAGGTCCAGAGTCCTTATGCACATGCAGGCTCTATTACAAGTCCAAAGTCCACATGCACATGAAGGCTCCATTACAGGTCCAGAGTCCTTATGCACATGCAGGCTCTATTACAAGTCCAAAGTCCACATGCACATGAAGGCTCCATTACAGGTCCAGAGTCCTTATGCACATGCAGGCTCTATTACAAGTCCAAAGTCCACATGCACATGAAGGCTCCATTACAGGTCCAGAGTCCTTATGCACATGCAGGCTCTATTACAAGTCCAAAGTCCACATGCACATGAAGGCTCCATTACAGGTCCAGAGTCCTTATGCACATGCAGGCTCTATTACAAGTCCAAAGTCCACATGCACATGAAGGCTCCATTACAGGTCCAGAGTCCTTATGCACATGCAGGCTCTATTACAAGTCCAAAGTCCACATGCACATGAAGGCTCCATTACAGGTCCAGAGTCCTTATGCACATGCAGGCTCTATTACAAGTCCAAAGTCCACATGCACATGAAGGCTCCATTACAGGTCCAGAGTCCTTATGCACATGCAGGCTCTATTACAAGTCCAAAGTCCACATGCACATGAAGGCTCCATTACAGGTCCAGAGTCCTTATGCACATGCAGGCTCTATTACAAGTCCAAAGTCCACATGCACATGAAGGCTCCATTACAGGTCCAGAGTCCTTATGCACATGCAGGCTCTATTACAAGTCCAAAGTCCACATGCACATGAAGGCTCCATTACAGGTCCAGAGTCCTTATGCACATGCAGGCTCTATTACAAGTCCAAAGTCCACATGCACATGAAGGCTCCATTACAGGTCCAGAGTCCTTATGCACATGCAGGCTCTATTACAAGTCCAAAGTCCACATGCACATGAAGGCTCCATTACAGGTCCAGAGTCCTTATGCACATGCAGGCTCTATTACAAGTCCAAAGTCCACATGCACATGAAGGCTCCATTACAGGTCCAGAGTCCTTATGCACATGCAGGCTCTATTACAAGTCCAAAGTCCACATGCACATGAAGGCTCCATTACAGGTCCAGAGTCCTTATGCACATGCAGGCTCTATTACAAGTCCAAAGTCCACATGCACATGAAGGCTCCATTACAGGTCCAGAGTCCTTATGCACATGCAGGCTCTATTACAAGTCCAAAGTCCACATGCACATGAAGGCTCCATTACAGGTCCAGAGTCCTTATGCACATGCAGGCTCTATTACAAGTCCAAAGTCCACATGCACATGAAGGCTCCATTACAGGTCCAGAGTCCTTATGCACATGCAGGCTCTATTACAAGTCCAAAGTCCACATGCACATGAAGGCTCCATTACAGGTCCAGAGTCCTTATGCACATGCAGGCTCTATTACAAGTCCAAAGTCCACATGCACATGAAGGCTCCATTACAGGTCCAGAGTCCTTATGCACATGCAGGCTCTATTACAAGTCCAAAGTCCACATGCACATGAAGGCTCCATTACAGGTCCAGAGTCCTTATGCACATGCAGGCTCTATTACAAGTCCAAAGTCCACATGCACATGAAGGCTCCATTACAGGTCCAGAGTCCTTATGCACATGCAGGCTCTATTACAAGTCCAAAGTCCACATGCACATGAAGGCTCCATTACAGGTCCAGAGTCCTTATGCACATGCAGGCTCTATTACAAGTCCAAAGTCCACATGCACATGAAGGCTCCATTACAGGTCCAGAGTCCTTATGCACATGCAGGCTCTATTACAAGTCCAAAGTCCACATGCACATGAAGGCTCCATTACAGGTCCAGAGTCCTTATGCACATGCAGGCTCTATTACAAGTCCAAAGTCCACATGCACATGAAGGCTCCATTACAGGTCCAGAGTCCTTATGCACATGCAGGCTCTATTACAAGTCCAAAGTCCACATGCACATGAAGGCTCCATTACAGGTCCAGAGTCCTTATGCACATGCAGGCTCTATTACAAGTCCAAAGTCCACATGCACATGAAGGCTCCATTACAGGTCCAGAGTCCTTATGCACATGCAGGCTCTATTACAAGTCCAAAGTCCACATGCACATGAAGGCTCCATTACAGGTCCAGAGTCCTTATGCACATGCAGGCTCTATTACAAGTCCAAAGTCCACATGCACATGAAGGCTCCATTACAGGTCCAGAGTCCTTATGCACATGCAGGCTCTATTACAAGTCCAAAGTCCACATGCACATGAAGGCTCCATTACAGGTCCAGAGTCCTTATGCACATGCAGGCTCTATTACAAGTCCAAAGTCCACATGCACATGAAGGCTCCATTACAGGTCCAGAGTCCTTATGCACATGCAGGCTCTATTACAAGTCCAAAGTCCACATGCACATGAAGGCTCCATTACAGGTCCAGAGTCCTTATGCACATGCAGGCTCTATTACAAGTCCAAAGTCCACATGCACATGAAGGCTCCATTACAGGTCCAGAGTCCTTATGCACATGCAGGCTCTATTACAAGTCCAAAGTCCACATGCACATGAAGGCTCCATTACAGGTCCAGAGTCCTTATGCACATGCAGGCTCTATTACAAGTCCAAAGTCCACATGCACATGAAGGCTCCATTACAGGTCCAGAGTCCTTATGCACATGCAGGCTCTATTACAAGTCCAAAGTCCACATGCACATGAAGGCTCCATTACAGGTCCAGAGTCCTTATGCACATGCAGGCTCTATTACAAGTCCAAAGTCCACATGCACATGAAGGCTCCATTACAGGTCCAGAGTCCTTATGCACATGCAGGCTCTATTACAAGTCCAAAGTCCACATGCACATGAAGGCTCCATTACAGGTCCAGAGTCCTTATGCACATGCAGGCTCCATTACAAGTCCAGGATCCTTATGCACATGCAGGCTCCATTACAAGTCCAGAGTCCTTATGCACATGCAGGCTCCATTACAAGTCCAGAGTAACACAAACAGATGAAAAGGAGAAGGTGTCATGGAAGATTAGCATAATCACGCCTACGAAAGTCCTAACGTCACAAGGTATTTATCAGCAACGATTTCACGATTATCGTGACATGCCCATACACTGTGTGATTTTACATTTTATCTTCCGCTTTGGTCCGATTTAAATCAAACATGTCAAAAGATCCAATAATCGTTAAAAAGGGGTTTTTGTACGATTATTGGATGATCGTCGAAAAAATCGTTACCATACACCTGAACGATAATTTACTTGATAATACAATGATTGCAAAACTGGAGCGATAATCGCTCTATTGTATGGCCAGCTTAAGTCTGAATCAGGCTCATTGTGAATATTTTTCTGTGTATTTCACCAATGGTACGGAGTAAGCAGTATTAACTTGGCAGCGCTAGATATCTATACCCCACTTATATATTCTTTCCATATGTATTAAAGTGTTATGTAAGTAACAATCTCAGCCCTATGTTTAGGAAGTCTAGATCTATATTCTCCTAACCTGGTGCCTCAGTCCTAGTCTTGTACACAGCATAATTCCTCTCCACAATGCAGGTTTCTCTACTCCCACAGTTATTCAGTACTCGCTTTCCTGGGATTTATTGACACTTTTGTTTAGATAATAATAGAGGCGCTTATATCATTCATCTCTTTGAAGCCGACCATGCACAGTGTTCTAACATAGATGAATTGCCTGACCTGGTTATGAACCATTGTTGTTATTGCTTATAATTAACGAGAATGAAGCTTCTTTGTCTAATATTCTATGGAGCTAGAGCAGGATGTGTTGATTGGGTTCCATCTAACACTAATCTGTAAACCAAACAGTTGTTCACGCATGAGATCATCTTTATAGATAAAAGATAATTGCACTTACTAGACTCAGTCCCAACTAATAACCAACAATTTAACTCTTTATTCTGCTGTTATTGTCTTACCGAGTAGACAACTGCTAAATTTTGAATTATTCCCAAGTTCAATAGTAATCGGGTAATTAATGTCTGCATTTCCAATGCTTTCTGGGTGGTCGCTTCTTGTGATACTTCCTTTAAGGGGCATTGTAAAATGTTTTGCACAGCTACATCCTGTCTGTGACATATCAATGACCTATAATTTTAAGGTTTATTTGCCTGTTTACAGCCTTACTTTTTACACTGCAATTTATTTGGGTTAGAAAATATAAATCTTATTTGCACACTTTATATATTGCCATTTATAACATGGTTTAGCTGCTTGGGTTTGATTGTTTTGTTTTGGCGTTGTCCCAGCTATCTAAGTATGTCCAAGCATCCGTTCTTTCTATTTTAGCCTTTTTACCATGATTTCTTAACTCATCCTAAAGTACATACAGTACATTTCTCTCCCAAGAGGGGAGGAAACTACAGAAGGAATTGGAATTAGATCAGGCTTGGTCATCCTGTGGCTCTCCAGGAGTTGAGAAACTACAAGTCTCATCATGCTTTAACAGTGTAGGTATAGCTGACATCTCACAAAGCATGCTAGGACTTGTAGGTTCAGAACACCTGGAGAGCCACAGGTTGGCCAGGCCTGAATTAGACCATAGGACATTCTTGCTCAGTACTTCACTTGTTGTAGGATGCTGAACATTTTTTGCTGTCCAGTAGTTAATTAGCATGATTTGTAAATAATTTTATACAATAAATCAGAATCTACTAATAGAAAACATAGTCTAGAATTCCTTATAACTTAAATATAAGTAACATACACTGGATTAAAACTGTATTGCATGAGTAGACCTGGGCAAATTTAGGCTGGAAGGGCCGTATCCAGAGCTATGGCCGCACATGGAATTACGACCGACACAGCCGTAATTTCCCTGTTTTGAAGGTTGTGCGCATGCGGCGGTGTAAGGCCCGGCGGCTGTAACTATAGTTACGGCTGACGGCTGTTATGATAAGGGGGCTTTCCCCCCCCCTTTACGCATGCAAATTAGGGCACGGGGCGGGGAAAGCCCCATTACGATCAGCTATGCCCTAAACTTTAGGGTAGGAATCTGGACATGTAAGTGTCCAGATTTCCACCCGCCAGTGGGCAGTGCATGGGGCGTGCACTCCCCGCTACGATGACGGCCGTACTGGATCAGGCCTGAAGAGATCCATATCCAGAAGCCGTAACGAAACCTCCTAAAAGCTCTTCTAATGGTGCTACTACATTGCAACCAGAATCAATAAAATGTTAAGTATCTGAAATGCTAAAGGAATTGCAGGCACATACATTATATAGTCAATTTATGGTGCAACTGTCTGCTTATAGCTTCTTTCTAGAAAGCATTCCATAAACACTTAGCATAGTTTCTGCTGCACATAGAGACCACTAGATCATTTTACTAAGGTACCTTTCCTAAGGCCACAAAGGACGGTTACACTACTAAGATTAGACCCCATTGCTTTACAGAATGAATATTCCCAACAGTCTCCTCCCTGAGTCATCTGACTATCCATTTGACCCAACCCAACAAGGCACTATTACTCACTCTTCTAACACTGTTATTTTCTCACTACACAGCCCAACATCAGACCTTTTCCACTTCCCTCCCTTTATTCTTATTATTCAAAATATATATATCCTGTTGTTACTCGTTCTTCCCTAAATGAGGTCCTAGGATACTCATGTTTAATTTTACATATACTGTAAATTATCCATTTCACTGGTTCTGTTAAAACAAATCTGAAATTTAAGAAGAGCCCTATTGTTGGTGTATATTGTCTCTGTGTTTTGTTTTGGTTTTGTGTTTTTCTGTGTTTTTCTGTGTTTACTTTTTTTTTTTTTTAGCAGTATCCTTAGTGATCATCTCAGGAGGTTCGAGACTACTACAGCTTTTCCTTTCATTGCTCCACTACGCTAATTTATCTATTTAAACACATTTTGCCAGTAATAAAGCATCCTCATAAATGTAGCACTAAAGTATTTTTTCCTTTAACAAAATCCACTAACTCAAGTCATTGAGTCATTTTCTCAAGTTTCATGAACAACTTTTAGAGCTATTGATGTTTTTTTCTTTAATGCATCTTTAGTTTTTGCTTAAAAGTTATCAAAAACTAAAACATGAAACCTAATAAACATTAAAAACAGTATGAAATCAAAATAAAAGCTGATTTTATTAATACAGCCCACGTCAACTTCTTTCCAGGGGCCAGATTTACTAAGCTGCGGGTTTGGAAAAGTGGAGATGTTGCCCACAGCAACCAATCAGATTCTAGCTCTCACTTTCCTATTACATACTAGAGAATGTCGA
>WWET01007551.1:16070-36863 GCA_011038615.1 Limnodynastes dumerilii | reverse complement strand
GACAGGTGAGTTTAATTATTTATTTATATTTTCTATGTTTTTAAATGTTTTTTATGGATTTTTTTTAACCCCCCGGCAGTATTTCTGTGTATTCTGACGGTCTCCCCATACATACCCCCCTTTTCCTCCCCCTAATAACAGCTATTAGGGAGAGGAAAAGAGGGGTATATGGGGACATTGCCGGAATACTTACGTAAAATAGTTACTACGCAAGCGTAGTAGCTACTATCGGGAACTTAAAACCATATGTGGAACACATACGGTGTTGTGAATCCAGGCCTAAGACTCTATGTTCCAAGGCAACCTAATGCAGATGCTTTTGTATTTATTTAGTGACAGGCACTTGCTGGATATTTCTATTGTGGACTGTGAGAGTGATTAAAGGGTCTATTTATAATCTAATATTAACGCACAAGTGAAGCCACATACGATCCAGAATTGTCAATGATCAGGAAAATGTTGCCCTATGTAGCTCAATACTTAAACTTACTTCTTCAATAGGCTCTTCTTCTTGAACTGTTGCTGTTGCTGTTGCAACTAATGCAGCTGTACTTCTCTCTTTTTTTCACTTTCACAACTGGAAAAAATGTCATCACTGGTGATTGTAGGTAAAGTACAGTGAAACTCAGATACTGCTTTTCAATCTAAGACGCTCATTTCACAACATGGTGGGAAACTTTGATTGCAATTCATTAGTAAATCATTAAATTAATCTTGTTTTCTTTTTATACTGTATACATGGTCCGTGGTGGGGACATTCCAAGATGAACGTTAATTGTTTCACACGATATCTGTGAGACATTTATCTGGGAGGTGAAGCTTCCTGAACATTTGGACTGGTTTTTGCTGTTTTCCAGTTGGAAAGGAATCCTAACAGCGCTGCTTGTGACTTGCAACATTATTTAAAGCAATTGGGAGTTACCTGTGGAGCACTCGTTACAAGTTGTGGCAGCTGCAGTTTATGAGCACTGGGTAAAGAGCTTGTTTTCTTTTATATTCTGTATTTAACTGTTTGATTGCTTATTCATACTTTTTTGGTCCTTGATTTGCACTATTTATTGATTTTATATGTATTTACATTTATTTAGGTTTATTTTTATTTTCATCTATTAATTTTTAGTATCTTTCTAATAAATAGTATTTTTATACTCTGAACCGTTTATTAACTTATTTAAGTTACTTTGGATCTCCCCAGCGCGGCCAATTTGTTATAAAGCTATCAGTCCTGTCTACTCTACTCCGGCTCCACATTATCTCCAACCCGGATTCATCTGTTTACTCTACTTCAACCCTCCAGTCTCTGCCAACTGGATTCATCTTGTCCATTCAGCTTCAACCCTGCAGTCTCAGCAACCCGGACTCATCTTGCCTATTCAGCTTCAACCTTACAGTTACCGCAACTCGGACTCATTGTGCTACTCATCAGCTACCGCTCTCCAGCCGTAGCTCTCACCCACTCCTTGCCCTCTGCCTTCTACCTTGTTGCACCTTCCAGTGTGAACCCCGGCTCACGGACTCTTGTCCTCACTAGTGCACATCCATTCCCCTTGGCCCCTCTGCTTCCCTTGATCCAAAGACTGTTCATTATTATTGTTTATCTCTTATTCCTGTCTTGTGCAACCATCATTTCACTTCACTCCTGCTCATCTTTTGCTTCCCTGGGGCAGGTCCCACCATTCCTCGCAGTTTGTGACAAAATCATATCGTGCCACGTTAGTAACAGTAATTCATATCGTGCCACGTTAGTAATAGTAATTCATATCGTGCCACGTTAGTAATAGTAATTTAAATCGTTCCACATTAGTAACAGTAATTCATATTGTGCCACGTTAGTAAAAGTAAATCATATTGTGCCATGTTAGTAATAGTAATTCATATCATACCACGTTAGTAATAGTAATTCATATCATACCCCGTTAGTAATAATAATTCATATCGTGCCACATTAGTAACAGTAATTCATATCGTGCCACGTATGTAACAGTAATTCATATTGTGGCATGTTAGTAATAGTAATTCATATTGTGTCCCTTTAGTAATATTATATAATATCATGCCCCTTTAGTAACAGTAATTCCTATTGTGCCCTGTTAATTATAGTAGCTCATATTATGCCCTGTTAATAATAGTAAGTTAAGTTATTGGAATCTAAACTGTTGTTTTATTGTGTTATTTATAACCTTGACTATCAAGTGCAAAACATTTGTCACCTTCTGTATATGGTTATGGTTCACCCCCCACCATTTCTTTTCTATGTAGTATGACGATGCCATATAAAACAAGTTATTAAATAAATAATCATTATCTAGTTCCAGGTATTTCACCATATGTATTTCATTTTATGGACGATGGTGGATGAAAGAAACCATGAAGACTCCTGTAGCAGATGACGGCAATGTCTGCAGAACCTGATGACACATATTCTGTGCACATTTATGCTTATAAACTGTTCATTCAAATGATACAAGAATGTTACACTTCAACTATAAAATGAACATTTGATATAAACCTATGCAAATTGAATTGCTGTGGATATCCATCCTACCGTGAGTGCAATATACACATCCCCATACAGAATCACAAACTTCTATTGTACTATTTTACCAACAAATCAGCTCTTGTGTGTATCCTGTGTTGTATTTCCTGTTCATTTCCCTTCATTTCATATTGCATATTTAATTGGGAATATATAATAATGTAGCATAAAAATGTCCAGTGGCTCGGTAAGTAGCACTTGTGACTCACAACACTGAGGTCATGAGTTCGATTCCTGGACAAGGCCATATTTGTGTGGAATTTGCATGCTCTCCCCGTGTCTGCCTAGGTTTCCTCCCACACTCAAAAACTGGTAGGTTACTTGGCTGCTGGATAAATTAACCCTACTGTATGTATGTATGTATGTATGTATATGACCTTATTATGTATCTCCAATGGGCCAGGGACTTATGTGAATAATTCTCTGTAAAGTTTCCAGAAATGACAACAAAAAGAGGACCCATATCAACACGCCACCTTAAAAAAGAAATCAAAATCAAAAATTCTACCCAGTGTTTTGTAAGGGAGCATTCCTAGAGAGCTTCCAACTGCAACTGTAACCTAAAATTCAGAAAGGAATTTAGAAACTTTAAAGAAAGACACAGATCATAATCAAGGGAGGAGGAACAGTAGTGATGAGAAGAGATCTCTGTCAAGGAAGCAGAGAGGCTCCTGAACGACGAGACGACCTATGATAAACTAACTATAGACCCCACGGAACCATTCAATCAGGAACTTAAATCATTATTAATGATAGCAAAAGAAAAGGGAATACTGGAAAAAGAATTTGAATACATCTACAACCCCAACCCAAGGATACCAGTGTTTTACCACTTGCCTAAATTACACAAATATGTAAAGAAACCACAAAGCCGCCTGATCGTGTCAGGGATCAACAGTTTGACGTGCAATTTGTCAGAATACATTGACAAATTTCTTCAGCCACTAGTGACAAGACAACAGAGCTACCTCAAGGACACAGCAGAGGTCCTGAAGATTACAAGAGACTTCCACTGGCAACCAGGTTACACCCTTATGACCAGCGACATCGGATCTCTGTATTCAATCATCAGCCATGAAGACAGTTGTAGCTACATAAAAGAAGAATTGACAGCAAACTCAGACCTCCCAGAGGAGCAACAAAATTTTCTGGTGGAATAAATACGGTACATACTTACCCATAACTATTTCTGCTTTGGAGAGCAATGCTACAAACAGGTTCGCGGAACTGCAATGGGCACGAAGTTCGCGCCCAGTTACGCGAACCTGTTTGTGGCCCAATGGGAGAATAGATTCATATGTTCTAAAGAAAACACCTTTAAAGAACACATCACGTTATGGCGCAGATATATAGACAATGTGCTATGTATCTGGACAGGCAGCAACATCAGGCTGCAAGAATTCATTAGTTACATCAATACCAACAAGGTAAACCTCGTCTTTACAGTGGACACCAGCCCAAAAAAGGTCACCTATCTAGACTTACAAATCTTTGTCTCGGAGAACACCCTTCACACTAGAACACACATAACACCAGTAGATGCAAATACCTACATACCTATGTCAAGCAACCACCACCAGAACTGGTTTAGAAATATCCTGAATGGTCAGTTCCAACGCATCAGGAGAAACTGCACCAAATTAGATGACTTCGATCTTCAAGCAAATCGTCTAAAGCACAGATTCCTGGAAAGGGAATATGATCTCAAGCAAGTGGAAAATGAACTGGAAAGGAACAGAAAGAAAGAAACAGCTTAATAGAAGGTAAAAGAACTAACAAAGCAAAAAATGGAGAAGAGGTTCGCTTTATTACGGGCTACAGCAACAACGCCAAAGAAGTGGAAAAAATCATGAAGAGGCATTGGCCCCTGCTTCTAAAATATCCTTTTTTAGGAAAAATTCTCCCAAAAAAACCCATTGTCACCTACAGAAAGGCAAAAAACCTCAAAAACATATTAGCCCCAAGTGCTCTGCCCCCGACAACTGCAACATCAAAGGACACCTGGCTGAATGACAACAGACACGGCTTCTGTTATTGCACAAAATGCAAAAGCTTTAAGACCACAAGAAGATCAAGCACAAAACCGGTAACAACCATAACTTCAAAATCAACCGGCAAGGAGTGTAAACTCAGAGAAAAGATAAGTTGTGAGACCAAAGGGGTCATTTATCTTCTTGAATGCCCCTGCGGTCTCCAATATGTGGGGCGGACGATAAGAAACCTCAAGAATAGAATTTCAGAGCATGTAAAAAACATCTCCAAAGGTGTCCTGACTCATAGTGTCCCAGCGCACTACAAAGAACACCACAGCTGCGATCCATCACTACTAAAATTCACAGGAATCAAGAAAATCCAGAAACACTGGAGAGGGGGAAATTTTCTGGCAAAAATAGCGAAAGAAGAAACGCTTTGGATTTTTCTACAAACACTAGCCCCAAAAGGTCTAAATTTGGACCTAGATCTAGGAACCTTCCTGTTTGAATAAGTTATCAATAAACCCATGGTTCTGTCAACTAGAACCCAAAACCTACTACCTACCTCTGCTATGACCATTTTAAAAAAAAACTATACAACAAAGACCATACAACAATCACAGAAACATTTCTCCAACATACCGTAACCTCGGATCTTTATATTAAAAACATTTAAAACAATAAAAAGATAAAAAGATGAGAAATAACAAAAATAAAAGAAATGTATCTTTATCTGGCAACACACAGTAGAATTTTGTGATTTTACCTTGACCATCTACATCTGAATGGTCATTATCATAGAATGGGCCATAACACCCCAGTCACCTCAGCTGCTCCACCACAATATTTTTTTGTAGTTTTAAATAGAAATAATAAAACCCTAAAAAAAATTGTTTATGCATGAATGCCAACGCCAATTGCTATAACCTGTACAATAATTTGTATAATAAATTGTTTATTAAAATCATTGTTTATTAAAATTATTATTAAAATCAGTGGCCATACAGAAATGGTTATATTAACCACAGAGAAAATATAGTGCATATAGTGCAAACTATTAAATAAAATATTTTTCCTCCAGAAAACTGTTACACTCTGCAGGTTCATCCTGGCAGAGTGTGTGTTCATTTCTTGCAAAGTTCTGTGTCTGATTTTCTCCCAGCTTCAGGTTAATTGTTCCTGGAGGTGTGTCTGGCTTCCACAGCTGATTGGGGGAGTGTTCTTTAAATAGCCTCCAGTGCAAGTAGCAGGTGCTGGTCATAGCTTCTAGTTCCTAGTGTCTCTGTGCCAGTTTCTATCTGCCTCTTGCCTTGTGCTACTTTGCTTCTTGCTTTCTTGAGTGCCCCAGTTCTGTCCTTGTCCGGTACCTTGCCTCATACGTGTGTCTCCTTTCCCTCCATCTCCCATCTTGCTGTTCAGTCCCATTTGTAGTTACCTAGCTTATCCTGCCTGACTGTTTCTGTTAACCCCTTGTGGGTTTCCGCTGTTTGCTTGTGTGTGTGATTGCCCTGGTTAGTTTAGTCTGTCTTGTCAGGCCCGTCTGTTCCTTCCTAGTCTGCCGTGTCTGTTCAGTGTTTTGTGTAGTTTGTTACAGGTCAGACTCTGCTGCCTGTCTTCTCCCACTCCTCTGTCTAGCACTCACCTGTCTGACTCCCTCTGTGCTTTTTCTGCCCTTCCTCCGTCCTCCTTCCTGGCATCTGATTTGTACCATGTCTGTCTGGTCTGTATTGGGTTCAGTGCTCGTGTCATCTGCCTGTCCCTCTGAGTTTTACCACTGTTGAAGATTGTGTCATCCACTCTCCAGTGTGTCAGGTCTCTGCACCTATTACCATCACTTACCACTGTACCTGTCTGGAGCTAGTTGTTTGTTCCTTCTAGTGCAGGGTAGGGACCTATACGTGCCCAGGAGTGGGTGAAGCCCACCCGTGAGGGTGGTAGTAATCGTTCAGGGACAGCCGCCGGATCTTAGGTTAGATGTTTTGCTCTCCATATCTTTCAGCCTGCAGTACATTGTACGTTACCTTCCAGTATTCATAACAAACACGGAATATATTGAGAGCACATATCACGCACCAACTATGGAACTCCTTGAAACTTCATTATGCTTAAAGAACGAACAATTGTAAAGGATCAAAAGCGTCAGAACTTTGTATACACTGGTAACCTAGACTACCACCCAGAAGCAACGAACCAATGAGATCACAGCGCGCTTCTTATAAACCACCACGCCTTCAGACCTGTAGGTGAGTGCTCCAATCAAACCAGATACCCTGATGAAGCCCCGGTAGGGGTGAAACGCGTAGGAAGTGAGCCTTGGATACGGAGATCTCCCCACACAGCACTCAGCACGAGGACCGGAGGAACAGCGCACTCCATAGGAACAGCTGATTTCAAAAGCCGACGTGGAGGTGTGCACGTCGCCGCATCCGACGGCCCTAATTTGCACAGTGCTAAACTGATAGCGCAGGACGGCAAGCCGTGATCGGAGGAACGAACCTCAGAGACAACGGGAACAGCCCCAGACAGCGGTGGACCGCAAGGTAAAGGAACCCTCTGCACCACTGCAGGACATTCTGTATAACAAAGTATCAGTGTATCAGCAGGACTCAGCAGCAACACTGTATGAACGCTTGTTATGATCTGGCATTGAAGTTTAGGTGGCAAATACCCACCACATATAAACTCTAAACTTTATGACCTCTGATATATATTTTTGTGATATCCACACTATTATTACCATACCCTCTGTGATAACCAAAACGGGTACACCAACTGGGACCACTATCAGTATTGTTATATCTACTATGGTTCACTTGCACATGACAACCTAACAATGACTTTATATACATATTATCAGTGCACCAGCATTATTACTATATCCTCTGTGGTAACATATATATATATGCTTTTGGGGCCGGGTAAAAACATATTTTTCTAAATTCTCTGTAAAGAGCTATGTATTCTGATAGTGCTATATAGAAATCTATAAATAGAGGTAAGAAGTATTTTATTTGCTTCCAACTGATTTATTCATTTAGGACTTGATCCATTTCTCCACAAAAAGGGCATGTTCCAATCACACATATTAACATGCCACATTCCCATGGATCTAATAGATCTACAGTTCCATACAGGGAGTTTTTCCATTGACAGTCAAGATGTGGATGGTTCTTATGCCAAGGTGGGGGGTGGTATGCAAATATACAGTGAGGTCATGCTAAGCATCTTTTGTACTCTCCAGACTTCCAAGCCATCCCCATTTTATGTGCGAATTGCATAGAAGTCTTAAGGTAGGGGTCTGCTGTTGAAATTCCTCGCAAATGTGGCCCCCCAATCACCCACAAGCATGTCTGGATACAGTATGCGGTATCGGATTACAGCTGCTGCAAGTAGTAAGTCTGGATCCAATTCTAAATTTTGTAGATGAATTTATGTCTTCTATAAGCTTATGTTCTCCATGTGAGTTGTCACACTGGGTAATTAATGCGGGCACCTTTTATTTTCAGGTTATTCTTTTTACCAGGCATTGAATTTGGCAAATAACCACAGCAGAACTTTAAATCCCATCCATCAGTATCATGTTGTCATGTCAGGTACTATGTAAAGCTTTCTGCTTCCTTCATGATGCACTGTATTGCTATGCCTCAGGTTACATTGATATATCATCTATTACTCAATATGGTTTCAATAAATTAGTATTTTGTTTTTCTTTTTACAGTTCCAGTTTTACAGAAACTTGGTATTCTCTGTTCAAGCTTATCAACCATCTATTAGACATAAACTACATCAACAAAGGAGTAGTAGAACAATGATTGGGTGGAAAAATATTTAAGGTCATCAAAACATCACTTTAGTTTACGTTATACTCCAGTATTGTTAAGGGGTTTTTCTACCCCAAGACATAATAACATTATTGTATTATTGCATAGATAATTATTTGATCGTTATTAATTAGATGATGAGATGGAAAATTTTTTAAACATGTTCTTGACTGATATTGCGGGGGCTCCATACAAATATTTTTAAGTATAGAAGAACAGTGTATGAGAATGAGAACATACTATTTCATGCTGATCCATGTGCTGAGATAAGAAAGCGGAATTCAGGCTTTATCTCTGTGCAGTAGACAAAAGTACACACAGTATAATGCCATAGAGATGCATAAACACCACAGACTTTGGCAGTACCTGTTAATCAGAGGCGGAACTACTGGTGGTGCATGGCATCGGGGCACATGAAGATAATGTGGCCCACAGCAGCCACCGCATCAGCCACTACCGTGATGGCTGCGGGCCCCATTATCTCCATGGGCCCCGGCTCTGTGTGTGTATGCAGAGCGGCACGGTCTCCCCACTATGGAGGCTGCAGGCCCTCATACAGGAGGTTCCTGTATGCATGTGACATGGAGAGTGCCGTGAAGGAAGAAGTAAAAAGGGACACAAAGGTAAGTATAAAGGGCACATATGGAGGAATACTGAGGGGGGCTGGAGGCACAATGGAGGAATACTGAGGGGGCTAGAGGCACAATGGGGTAATACTGAGGGGGGGCTGAAGGCACATATGGGATAAAAATTTTTTTTTGCAAAAATAAAAATTCATTTAAAATCATTATAACAATTACATAACTGAGGACAAAAATAATCCTATTTTACAGAAATGCTGGGGAAGCCCTCACATTTGTTCAATGGAACAGGAGGAAGAGCAAGAATACAGTACTATGTAAATATTGTGCACCATTGTTGTTGTCACATGGTATATTACTGGGGGCTGTAGAAACATGATGAGGAATACTGAGGGGGGCTGGAGGCACATGATGGGGAATACTGAGGGGGGCTGGAGGCACATTATGGGATATACTGATACTGAGGTGGGGCTGAAGGCACATAATGGGGAATACTAGCGGTTTGGAAGCCCATGATGAGAAATACTGAGGTTTGCTGGAGAGACATGATGGGAATACCAGGGGGGTTGCAGAGACATTGGGCCTGATCCAGACCTACGCCTGCCATTGCTAGGATGGCGGGCGTAAGCATAAGATCGGCTGAAAAGCCGATCTGCGCATGCGCCGGGCAGATGTTGCCTGGCGTAGCTACGGCAACGCCCGATGAACGATCAGGCGTCCGTAGGAACAGCGTAGGGACGCTGGAGAGGGCGTCCCCCTACCGTCCATACATTAAGGTTAGTGAAGGTGTGCGGGGGAAGGTAATATAATGAGGAAGGGAGGGAGGGCTTAGTGCTAGTACACATAATGGAGAATACTGAGGGGGGCTGGAGACACATGATGGGGATACTGAGGGGTGCTGGAGGCACATAATGTAGAATACTGAGGTGGGCTGGAGACACATGATGAGGATACTGAGGGGTGCTGGAGGCAAATAATGGGGAGAACTGAGGTTGGTTGGAGAAACATGGTGGGGAATACTGATAGGGGCTGGAGGCACATAATGGGAGATTCTAAGGGGGGGCTGGAGGAACATAATAGGGAATTCTGAGGGGATTGGAGGCACATAATGGGGATTACTGAGGAGGGATGGAGAAACATGATGGTGAATAATTATGGGGGCTGGAGGCTTATGATGGTGAATACTGAGGGGGGCTTAAGGCACATGATGGGAGATTCTGAGGAGGGCTGGAGGCATGTGATGCGGAATACTGAGGAGGGCTGGAGGCATGTGATGCAGAATACTAAGGGGGGCTGGAGGCACATGATGGGAGATACTGGGGTGGGCTGAAGGCACATGATGGGGAATACTGAGGGGGACTGGAGGCACATGATGGTAATAGTGAGGGGGCTGGAGGCACATGATGGGAGATACTGAGGTGGGTTGGAGGCACATGAAGGGAGAAGCAGAGGGGGACTTGAGGCTCATATTGTGAAAAATTGAGGGGGGCTGGGGGCACATAATGTGGAATACTGGGGGGCTGGAGGCACATAATGGAAATACTCGGGGGCTGCATGGACATTATGGGGGGAGCTAGAAACATGATGGGGATACTGAGGGGCTGTAGAGACATGATGGGGATACTGCGGGGCTACAGAGATATGTTGGGGAATATTGGGAGGCTGGAGACACATGAAGGAGAATATTGGGAGACTGGAGATACTTAAGGGGTAGTACATGCAAGGGAGAGAGTTTGGATGAATATATACACTGTACACACACACAAACTGTATAACTAAGTGCTTACAAGGCTATACATATATAGTATGGGCCATTCCCAGACCCTTAATATAGCCTATATATTTACATAGTGTGTCATGTCTAGACCCCTAATATATCCCACATATAATAAGTGGGGTAAATCAGGGGTCAGTAAATGGCATACTGTATAAATAACAAGTGGGGTATTTAAGGAGACTGGAAACAACGTATACTATAATATATATGGGGTATATAAGGGTCTAGAAATGTCATGCTATATACAGATATATACATAAATATATATGTATAAATACATACATTCAGTACATACACAGAGTGTAATTTCTAAACTCCTAGTATATCCCCTACATATATTATAGTGTGCCTTTCCTGGAAACCCTAATATACCCCACATGTACTTTTTATACGGTGCCATCTCTAAACCCCTAATATACCCCACATATTAAGGTGTCTGGACATGGCACAATATATAAAGTACATGTGGGGTATATTATTGGTCTGGGAATGGAACATGCTATAATGTATGTGGGGTATATTAGTGGTCTGGGAAAGGCACAGTATAAAGTATATATGGGGTATGGTATATTATGGGTGTAGGAATGGCACAGTATAAAGTACATGTGGGTTATATTAGGGATCTGGAAAATGCACACTATATACTGTGTATATTGTGCTATTCCCAATCCACAATAAAAAACATATATATATTATAGTATGTGCCATGTCCAGATCCCCAATATATCCCACAAGCATTGAAAACCCCACTTTTATTTTTTTATTGTGTTTGCCCCTGTTCTCCGCAGGGCACCCCACAAACATTATAACGTTATGCCGGCACTCTCCCATGATCCATGTGACCCAGGGCGGCTGTGTAAAGAGAAGATCACAGCAGCAGCAGATCAACAGAGCAATGGGACCAGCAAGAAATAACAGGAGAGGCTTCTTACAACACTAAATCCTCTCCTCTTGCAAGATGAGTGCAGGTAAATCTGTTTTCTTTTACAATTTATTAGTCATTTTTCCCAATTAATTTTGTTTATTATATTCCTGTCAGGGATAGTGGCATCTGCAGCACCCTCCCTTTTAGTTTAATATCTGACTAAACATAAAAACACTAGCAATTGTGTAATAAACACAAATAATGTAATAAAAATAGTCACCAATATTGTAATAGCCTATTAAAATATTGGTACCTTTTTTTTATTATATTATTCCCAAATAGTTATTACACAATTAATAGACCTATACAGAGAAAACAGGAATAAAATGTCCTGTAAGTCATGGCAGGGGTTAAGGGGGGGGGCAAAGCATATATTTGGGCCCATGAGTCACTAGTTCCGCCTCTACTGTTAATAAATGTTTATCCTGACATGCATTGCCACAATAAGAAGAGTCCGAAGAATTGGAGGAAGTTTAAGAATTTGCAGGGCCTGACAGTTAAACTAAAGCATTTTCTAAAGTATTGGAAACACTTTTATTACTTATATTTACTTCATTGTTCATTGTAACACCAGCCATTATTGTAAAATCAGACAGTAATATGGGAATACATGTTGTTCATGTATTAAGTAGTAAACTTTGATAATGCACCATCTAGTGGTTATAATGATTGTTACAGCTCATGTCATACAAACGTTAAAATGTGGCCCTAATTATCAAACCTGGATCTGGTCCTATATGTTTGCCCCGTGCATTCTTTCTTTTACTCTATGATTGCTAGATGGGCTTATCTATCTTTCTGTAAAGAGTAACTCCATATGTCACCCTGTAATACAGCAAGTTAAATACAAGTACTATACTAGACACGGTCCTTCCACTGTGAATTAAATTGGTTTCTGTACCAGTCCTCCATATGTACAGCACTGCTCTTCAGTGTATAAATGTTATCTCTGTCCAGCAATAAGAGCGATGACAAATATATTTGCTAATTTTTTTAGTTATTTATTTTTAATCAAATGATTTTTATTGATTTTTGAGTGTTTTTGGTCAGCACTACAATCTTACAGATATATACATTAAACGAAATGTCCAAGCACATGTGGTAAAGACACTATGCAATTGTGACAACAAAAAGATAGTCAGGAGGCAACTAGATAATACATATTACATATTAAGACAAACATGAGATGCCGGTTTTCTACAGTTATGTTACAGCAGATAGAAACATAGTGACCTGTGTTGATATTAGGAGCAAGACCAAGACAATATATAGAATCCAGCCAATGGCTACAGATTTTTTGGAGTCTGGTGGGATTCCCTCAACTAGTATACATAAACCGCTCATGATCAACTGATGGAAGATCAGGGGCCAGTCAGGTGCGTTTTATACAGACATTAGCCCACAGGCACATGGAATTGCCTCAGGACCGGATTCATAACCCCGTAATTTTTCACATACGTGCCTAATTTTCCGATTCTAGCTACTACGCATGTAGTCGATGTAGTGTTTCGTTGCGTAGATTGCGTATATGCGATCTTTTAAGACCGAATGTACGTAATCTATGTAACGAAGCGCTACGTAGATTGTGTAAAATAGCTATTACGCATGCGTAGTAGCTAGAATCGGAAAATTAGGCACGTATGTGAAAAATTACGGGGTTATGAATCCGACCCTGAATGTCCAGTGTCCTCCAATCTTAAATCAAACAGCCACATTTTTGGTTCTTAATGAGGAAGGCTTCAGCACACTGCCACATGCAAACTATGAGCACAATATTGGTGCAGTATGAACAACATTTGAAACTTTTACCCGACTACCTGCTTATTCACACTCCACATAACCTATCATATATCATTCTCTATGCTGTCCAATCTAGGGGTGGCATGCGTATGTAAGTGGGCTCTGGTATGCACCTGTGGATCTCGTCCATATACAGTATTGTTGTATATGTGATGTGCTATGAAAAGAAAATCTGGGGTTGCTGTCTTGAGCCAAAACATTTTTGAGGCAGAAACTTGATGGAACTTGATGGAACATAACACTCAGTGAAAAGTAAAAATAAGTGGTAAATATCTTGTTGGTAAATCTAATTAAAAGAAAAATATAGGCTAACTCTATTCATTTGTTAAACTGATAGATGACTAATAATGGCCAATTATGCCTAAACAGTGTTTGTGTCTTGCATACTGTGTTATACATACAGTTACCTAGGACATGGCTATTAAACCAAAACCAGTTAGATAATACAGAGATGAACAACTATTACTGTAAACTGTGACAGCCAACATGCTTCTTCGTGTACAACATCTCTGGATCATTGTCTTCCATTCAAAAGCCAGTCTTTACAAGCTGTAAACTGATTTCTTGGCCAGCATCCTGGCAATGTCTAGCTGCCGGAGCCATGTTTTTTCTTTAAACTCACTACAAAGACATTAGAATGTTAATGTTGCACCAAGAGACATTTATAAAGAGAGAGAGAGAGAGAGCAATCATCAAGAACAGAATGTACATTCAGGTTAGCCAGCACAATACAAAGCATTGAGTGTTTCTATTTATGCCAGTTGTTATTCCAGCAGAGAGAGACACAAATATTGTGATGCCACTGGATACATGATAGACTGCCTTTATTATCAACTACTCAAGCTGCTCCTATTAAAAAAAAACATTATTACATACCAGGGAGGGAAACTTAGAGCTGGCAATTTAAGCTATGACATTATAAAATAATAGATAAGAAAAATAGTTTATTTCTTCTGTAACTTATCTTTCAGCACTTACTACTGGATCTGTTCCTAACATGGGGCTTGATCCAGACTGAAGTAAGTGCTTAAAATTAGTTACTCCTGGGCTAAACCATGTTGATTGCAGGGGGAGTCAAGTTAATTGTATTCTTTGCATGCAGGGATATAGCTTTGAGTTGCTTACTGCACACAGATACTGACCAGCTTTACTATCACACTGTTATTTATACTTGGGATAGGAAACATCACCTCTCAACTCTAATACTGTTTACAACAGATGAAATATAACTCCCCTGCAATCAACATGGTTTAGCCCAGGAGCAACTAATGCAGGGTTGCCGACTCTTCCGGAATGTCTGCGAGACTCCCGAAATTCGAGCAGTTCTCCCGGGAGAGCCGGCAAATCTCCCGCAAGGGACTTGAGGCCCATGGTTTCATGGAAACCACAGCCTCAAGTCCTGCCCCCTGCCTAGCAACACTAGTATACTAGTGTTGCTAGGGCCAGGGAGCGACTTGATGATGCAATTTGCGCCATCAAGACCCGTCCCGGTGCCTATTTAAGCTAAAACTGGGTAAGTATGGTGCAGGGGGCAGGTCTTAATGAAGCGATTTGCATCATTAAGCCCCGCCCCCTGCATGCGTCGCTAGCTTCCCTCTGGGATCTCCCGGATGGAAGCTGGCAAAAGTCGGCAACCCTGAACTAATTTCAAGCACTTATTTCAGTCTGGATCCAGCCCATGGATTTCAGCAGGGATGGGGCCATGCCACAATGGATCAAAATCATTGCTCAGGGCAGCTGCAGAACAGACAAACCGAAGTTGCACAGTATGAAACACACATGCTTACAATGGTTGCTGTACTGATCTTACACCAGGGCATGAGTTCTGCAGATGCTATTATGCCCAAACAAAACCTTGCATTGGCACATGAACTAAATATACCAAGAAACCTGACACACTAAGCAATGCTTCTTTGGGTGCCTGGGCTCTGTGTCTCCATGAAGTAGATTTCTTACTTATGCCTTCTAAAGTCACAAATAAACAATGTCTTACTATAGTTTATGTGTTCTCCATACAAGTCTAGATACTGCTCTTACCAGATCCAGTGTGCAAAGGTTTTCATGATTATTGGGGTATGAACAAATTGCACGCTATACAATTCCCTGATTTGCAGTACTGACACTGATCTGACAGATGTCGTCGCTATCAGAGAATTTATCTTGGAAATATCTGGGGGCTGATTCAGAATTTGGGAATAAGGGCAGAACAGATGCTAGTGTACAGCTCAGCTTAACCATTTTGCAAATTAAAGGGGTGCTAATTAACTCTAATTATTTTGCATACAGGCAAAAGGCTATATTTTTGCACATAGAATTCACATACTGCATAATTTTATGTTTAATCTATACATTAGAATTGAGCTAAGAAACCTCACCTCTTAATTTTAATTCTACTTTCACACTTTAACTCCCCTTGCAGTTGAACATGGTATTGCTCAGTTCTACATTTGCACTTAAAAAAAGGTGTAAGTGCAGCTCTGGATCAGCCCCCCTGGTCACTAAGGACCTGATTCACACTTAAGAAAGTTCTAAAAATAAGAACCTAAAGTTACTCCTGAGCAAAACCATGTTGTTTTCAGGAGGAGTCAATTTAATTGTATTATTTGCATGCAGGAATACATCTTTGAATAGCTTACTGAAAACAGATACTGACCAGCTTTACTATTACACTGTTATTTAGACTTGGGCTGGGAAATATCACCTCTCAACACTAGTACTGTTTGCAACAGATGAAATATGACTCCCCCTGCAATCAACATGGTTTAGCCCAGGAACTTAAAGTCACTCCTGGGCATGGTGATTGCAGGGGAGTCATATTTCATCTGTTGCAAACAGCACTAGTGTTGAGAGGTGATAATTTCCAGACCATGTCTAAATAACAGTGTAATACTAAAGCTGGTCAGTATCTATGTGCAGCAAGCTATTCGAAGATGTATTCCTGCATGTAAAGAATGCTATTAACTTGACTCCCCCCAAAAACAACATGATATTGCCCAGGCGTAACTTTAAGTTCTTATTTTTAGAACTTTCTTAAGTGTGAATCAGGTCCTAAGAGAGAGAGAATTGATTACCTATGCCCATGTCCCAAGCGCTCATATCTTGCCCCCACCACCACCACCATCTTGTACAGACTTATGCACTGAGGACCCTACATTACAACTTCAAATGTGGATGGTGCAGAAGCCTGGATAGTACAAAGGGTGTTTAGCACAATCATTGTACTACCAGCATACCACCCCCTCCCACATAACGCTACTGCTTCCTACTCGTCCCACAGTTGGAAATGGTACCAAGACAGAGCCTAGCATACGCAAAACGCTCCCTTATCAAAACTCTGTGTCCAATCCTAAATTAAGTTTCTCATTTTCCTACTTGGGGTATATTAAACAAATACATAAATGTATTAGTGTTTGTCAAGGTAGGTAAATGCAGAATAAATGGATTAGTAACTAGCAAACTTACCTGGCTATGGTTAAGCAGTATATAGCATTTTGTCTTGGTGTCCGGCCGGTGTGCTTTGTGTAAGATTCTAGAGATGAATTTAGAAGAAAAGCTGTATAAGGAGCTGTTAAATGTTGAGGACGGTTATTACTGGTGTTTGAGATGGGTGGAAGAGAGATTTGAGCCTTCCACTTGTTTTTAAGTCTGTCATTATCATCCATCTTATCCAACCCTTCTACTTGTGCCTTCTTTAAGGGATTTGCTGCTGAATGATTTAGTGAAGGAAAGCTGGATGTTTTTGTTCTTCTTCCTTGACTCTCAGATTTTTCAACAACAGTTTTCCACTTGTCTTGATAAATATCATGTAGACTTTTACTGGCCATTTTAGTTTCTGAGAAACCATCAACAACAACCGTGTCCACAGCATGTCTTATGTATTCTGGAGCCCGATTTACTTTATAGATTTTTTGCTGAGCTTTAAGAAGCCATTTTTTTAATTTGATGTAGACACTTATAGTTAGATGGATTTTTGGAAATGAAACAACTGACCACATTTTCATGATCAAATAGAGAACACAGTCCTTATGGCCATGCTGGATGCATATCTTGAGTGGTGTCTGGAGAAGTGGATTTTGGCACTCCAAGCACAAAATGTTATGTGCAACAAATGCTTTGATTAGAAGTAACTGTCCTGCTTCTGCTGCAGCGTGGATGGCACATTTGCCTATATCTGGATGACCTGCCTCAAAGCACCATTCTCTGTAAGGATGAACACCAATGGCTTCATCTGCTCGGACACCTTTCTTTGTTAGCCATTCTGCAAGTTCCAAGTGTCCCCAGTATGCAGCTATATAAAGGGCTACTTTCAGCTGGTATCTGTGTACAGGACATACATAAGTCATTGTAGAACAAAGTACTAATCAATGTCAAAAGTAATTTAATTTGGAGTTTAGGAAACATAGAAACATTTTGCTATATACATCTTTGAAAATACATTGGGGGGAAGTGAAATCAATAATAATAATCCAAAAACCTAAGTAATAGCAAAAATTGTGGAACAACACAGTTGCTGCTGAACAGTTATTGGATTGGATCCTGAATTAAGTACAAACAGTGCTCGTAAGTGTCCACAGCGGAAAGAAACTTACACAAAGTGCGTTCCTATATTTCGTGTGTGCGACAGTAGTGCACTCCCCTCACGCGTATGGAATTCCCATGCCCTGAACACTACCTTCATTTTTGCATACGTGTGCCTGACGGGCTGGTGCATAATGGAGGTTCATACGTGAGAGCTTAACCAAGCTCTTACTGTACCATTTAAATACCTCCCCCTGCCCACCATGTGTACACACATAGGAGGTCATCATGTTCCACTGTCAGAATAGGTTACTGTGCGTAATTCAGAGTCATTCATAGTGCATTCAGATGCGTAACCGCCATGCGCAAGGTATGTACCTGGAAATTGTTTTGTTCTTAGATAAGTATTGCTGGACATTTTGTTTGTGCCCAAGTATACAAACATTAAGCAGCTCTTTCCAGCCATCCCAAACGTCCATTCTAAGTGTTGCCCCTAAGAATCATAATATAAGAAGTAATAAATAAAACAAATAAACAAATACAATTTCTATAGGAAATGGAGTTTTAATAAACTTTTAAAATAAGAAAATCTTATTGGTTACTTTTTTTTATACTCTGAGAACTAAATTAATGTTTTATATGTTCGAGACTGATCCCTATTACATTAAAGCACTTCAGTTGCAAATGTTGTTTTATTATGTTACAATCATGCAAGTCCATATAAATCGGGGTTTTAGGTTGGGAGGAGAAAGATACAATTTAGTTTTGGCATCTGCAACCCCTCGTTCTGTAAAATTGGGATATTGTTTTTGGATTCTTTGAAACCAACTATATTCTATATTAACAACTTGTATTAAAAACACTGAGACAAAGGTTTATATAGTAGGTTACATAGGAGCCTGTTATTTTCCCAGAAAACCACTAGAGGTCTATATGACATTTTCAAAGACAAGACGCAAAAGGTTTTCATTAATTCTAGTGTGCATACATTTAATTTGTTACTCTGAATATGTGCAGACACATGGGGCAAGATTTACTAAGGTCGTATTGAAATCGCTATAGTAATACGATCATCATCGCCGTAGTTTGGTCGCGATTTTGTGCAGTTAAATCGCTAAATTTACTAAGATTCGATTTGGCTCATCGATTTGGAAACTACAGCGATGTCTCGTGATGTGTTCAGTGGCGATTGAAATCGCCCCTGATGACTGGAATTGTACAAAACCCATAGACTTCTATGTTAAATGCTTTTGAAACCTGTAACTCGCCGTAGATGATTTTCACATCCATGTCGACCATTAAGAACCGCGATAGTTCATTGTGAGATCTATTTAAATGCACATTACTTCCTGCTTGAGCCTTCTGATTGAGTTTGGTGTCTGAGTTGCTGACAAGTCGCCATTTTGTGGATATCTGTGACATAGAAATTTCAAACCTTCTGATTGTTGCACTATGTAAGTAACATGGCTGTTATTTTTCAACCATTACATGGATTAAATTGTCTAAAATATAATATGTTTAATAAATGTTTACACATGTAAATTGTACATTTTATCTAAGTCACACTAATATCATAGAATGGAGCATTTGTGTAGAGCACCTCAGGTTCAGTGTGATATATATAAATAGCTTATACTTGTGCATAACTTATTTATGCATGTGGCTGAAGTAATGTGTTCATGTGTGTGAACCAAATCATGAAATGTGTAACCTAATGTTATTGTAGTTTCAGTTTAAATGTTACACTACATGAATGTAATAGTGTTTATAATTACCATAGAGGTAGATAGGTGAAGGTACCTGTTGTGTTAAGTGGATATGTTCTACATAGTTTAATATGCCTTCAACTTTAATGTAACATACAATATAATTTAACCTGTAAGAGTCTTTGTTGATTTATTGAACATGTCCCCTTTATTAAAATTGCTTCCTAAGTCATGTGGGCCATGCAGTGTAATAAATGTGTGTTTACATGTGGTGCATAGCAAACATAATAGTTTTTGTTTAAATTTTGTTTTATAATTTTGATTATAAATTATTTTTTCTTTTATTGTTTTTTTCACATGGTCACTTTAGTGTACTCATGTCAAGGCCTGAGAGAGATAGTTCTCCTGATGAGGAGGGAACATCACAAGCACAGGACAGGACACGGCAGGGACGGACAAAATCTGGCCGGAATGTTCGATTCAGTATGGCTGAAAACTGTGCTTTAGTGGAGTCGGTGTTGCCGGTGTATAATCAAGTATTAGGGGCAGATGCAGCACGTACTTCATTTGCCATAAAAAGGAGATTATGGCTAAATATTGTGGATGCCGTGAATGCCGTGAGTGTGTATAGAAGAACCGAGGATAATTGCCGCAAACGCTTTTCAGACATAAAGCGCCTTGTCAAAAACAAGATGTCTGAGGCATCAAAATCAGCGGCACGTACCGGTGGCGGACCACCAGCAACCATTACCTACAATTGTTATGAGGAGAAAGTGCGAGATACTCTGCCACTTGAAGTAGTTGTAGGTGTAAACGTGAATGACACGGATGAAACATATGAAGGTATAATTCAAAATAAATATCTATATATACATGTGCACAATATTGCACTTTACAAATGTAAAATTCATAAAAGACAGACAATATTTGTTTTTTTGGTACAGTTATCATTGTTTAACACATTATGTAAATCAAAAATGGAAGTGTACATATATAGTTTCGCCAATAATACACATGTTTTTTGTCTGCATGTGACCTAGGTCCATCCGGGGCCATCAGCCAGCCAATAAGGCAAGATTTGTCTTCTCCTGTGCCTCATCATTCCTCTGCACATGAAACAACAGCAGAAACTCCACAATCACAGCCTCCAGAGGAT